>BHFV01000149.1:0-45606 GCA_003568905.1 Trebouxiophyceae sp. KSI-1 | reverse complement strand
GGGGGGGGGGGGGGAGGGGGGGGAGGGTGGGGGGGGGGGGAGGGGAGGGGGGGGGGGGGGGGGGGGGGGGGGGGGGGGGGGGCAGCAGGAACCAATCTGGAGGAGCCGGTCCGCCACGCGCATCAGCGACGAGGATGTGCGAAAGCGATGGAAGGTAAGGCAATCTGCAGCCTCCTTCAGGCGACGGTTGAGACTCATGGGCGATGAAAGTCGCGTTCTGTAGGGCTGCTAGCGCGGGCACGGCGTGAGCTACCGCCGCAGCGCCTCAGCCAGCTAGGATCGCAACCCTTTAACCGATGAAGATGGACAAGATGCGAGTGGCGTCTGTGACTGCAAGAGCTCTGACTACAGCCCTTGATGCACTCTGCCGCTGCAGCCGGGCGCTCTTTGCCGGGCCGGCCGGCAGGGATCACGATTCGCTTGGCGAAAAGGCGGGAAAAAGCAGACAGCCGCCATGCATGCCCGCCGGGCAGACAGATGCGTTCGGGCGCTCGCAGAGAGCCCACTCAAAGTATTGGAACACTGCAAACTCCTGCCTGGCGCTGGCCCAACGGAACTCGCAAGCCCATGGGCATGGCGAGGACGAGGAGCTAGAGCAGCGAGCCGGAAGGTCGCTGATGCTGATGAAGCTGGACATTTACTCGCAGCTCGCAGAAGGATGTGGCCAAGTTAGCAACAGTCAGCGGTAAGCGGCAGAAAGTAATGTTTTTTTTCCGGGGGACATCACCACAGATCTCCGCACTAGCTCGAAAGCAGGCCAGCCTGATGCAGCCATCGAGCTAAAGGCAAGTGGAATAGAGCGCCAGCTTGGCGGCCTGGGCTGCCATAAAACCCAAAACCCCGAGTTGGACTGTCCCATAACCGACCTCAGCACGCCGGCCCCAGGCGCCTCACACGCACTTTCAGGCCCAGCAGACTGCAAATCCGTTTTAGTTTACAGTTTCGATGTCCGAGCAAAAGCCGTGCGCCTCCGCCGAGGGCGACACAACTGCCGGGAGAGGCAACAGGCAGGGCAGCAGCCAGCAGGTCCGTCCCCTGACTCTCCAGGCACTCGAGAGAGTTCCGGTTCCCCACGCGTCACAGCCGTTGTGTAGGGCAGCGCGAGCACGCCGGCCACAGGACAGAACGTCCCAGGCACGCTCTCAGGGCCAGGCACCACCTGCTGGTCCCCGTGCTCAGCCGCCGCTGACGAGCGTTTATTGCGTGCAGCGAGCAGCGGCAGTGCTGCTGATCGCCTCCAGTCGGTGGGTTGGGGCGGCGGGCAGGAAGCCCCTTGCACCCCTTGGCAGCCTCAAGGTGAAGGAGAGGTGGCTCCCCTCTCCCTCTCTCTCCTTGAGCATGCTGGGGCAAGCTCACGCAGCTCCCAGAGGGCCTTTTGATGTCACGAATGACATTATTTAAATTCAAATTTGGCGGCCGCATGTCAACAGAAGCTGGCGTACGAGCGGATGGTTCAGAGTTTCAGGGGCGAGGAGCTGGCCCCGCTCACACCGGAGGAAGCCCGCCGGATGGAGGCGGACTTTTCGGCCGAGCAGGTTTGTTGACCCACCTTTCTCTGCACGCCTTGCACGAGCTCCTGTATCGATCTTTTACAATGTGCTCGTCGCCTCGGCAGCTCCGGCTGCTGCAGATGCTGTAGGCAAGCGCCGTCAGCGCCGTCGACAAGCGCGTCTCGGAGCAGGCCCAGCAGCCGGCAGGTTGCTACATTCTCCATTCGAGAACTCGATTTAAAAAGTCAGAGTCCAAATGCAAAGAACTCACACAAGTGCCATCGCCGCGCTTTGCAGGCCGCATCCAGCCGGCAGCGGCGGCCATACCGAGCGCCGAAGATGAACCCGGTAAGGAGGATATCTTCTGATGCTGATAGGGGGGCTTCACCAGTCAGCCTCTACCCAGGACAGCTCACTTCTGACTGGATAAAGTCGGCTGTTCTCAGACCTTAACGACGAAGACTTCACCGACGAGGATGCTGAGGACGACCAGGACTTTGAGGAGAGCTGCCCCGAGGAGGACAGCAGCAGCGACAATGGCGGCGGGAATGAGTGAAACCTGCTTGCTCGTTTCTTTGTTCTTCTTCTGCAGGGGATGATTGAGACGCTGCACTGCCACTTTTTTCCGCAGCCAAGCAGCCTCAGGTGCATGGCTGATCCAGGCTGTCAGGCTGGCTGGCAAGTCGCCTACAGCAGCCATGCCAGCCAGGCATGGAGCAGTGCCAGAGGATGCCATGGGCAGCCTTTCAGATCGGGCTGGCGGCAGTGTTTGGAGTAGAGGCAGGCAACGACTGCTGCTGGAGCAGCCCAATGCATGCTGCAGTGAAACTTCATGTCCAACATTGCTCTCAGCAAGGATTGTAATGAGGAGCACTAATAATAATTACAGCCCTCGACGCGGCGTGCCGCTGCAGGCGGGCGCCGTGCGCCCGGCCCGCCGGCCGCCTGCGCTCCTCGTTCGTCCCCTCGGCACCCCCACTCTCCTCACCCTCGACTGCTGAGCTAGAGTTTCGAGCACGGCAAAGCAAACAAAAAAAGGGACGACGCAGTGCGAGCAAAGATGCGAAAGCTGGCCCCCGCTGGCTGATGCAGGGCCGCCTGCGGGAGGGGGCCTAGTCGATTAAGCGAGGCCGGGCGGCCGACCGGAAGTTTCCCCCAAGGCCTTTGGGGTGGTGGTGGGGGTAGGGGGGGCTTGGGTCAGGAATCGACCGGCAAAGACGCCTGCCCACGCACCGAAAGGGGAGTCTGTGAGGTTCGTCAGGGTTCCGGGCAGCCCCCCGTCCAGACCGCCGCGTACTAAATTCTATGCTCTGGAAAAGGTAGGTTGTGCCCAAAAATACTCACGGCCTGCGCTCGCGCCGCTCCTCCTCCTCTCGCAGCGTCGGCGGCGACAGGATCAGCCGCTGGCCCTGCGGCCGCTGCCGCTGCAGCCGGCGGCAGTGCCCCAGGTCAGCTGCGCCACAGGCAGGTGTGCAGGTTTACCGACGGCCGAGGCCCAGGCCGGACCTGAGGCGGCGTTTCGGGCGTCTCTGCCGGGCTCGCCTGCTCCGGCTCGGTCCCGCCCAGCAGCCGCTGCATCTCCTGGCGCAGCTGCTGCCGCAGGTCACGCATGCCGCTGTCCTGCCTGTGGTCGAGTGGCAGACGGGTCAGCAGCGACACTAGTCGAGCCAAGCTTGCTTCAACAACTGTCATAGTAAAAAGTAATCACCTGGCCAGCCAGTCGACGTCGGGATGCTCGTGCAGCGGCTGCACCCGCAGCGAGTCAAACCCGCTGCAGGACCGCGGCGGCAGCGGGCTCTGCGCCGGGCTCTCCATCGGCGTGTCCTGGCCGGCGCCAAAGGGGCTGGGCGTCGCGCAGCAGCAGCTGTCGCCGTCCCGCACTGCAGCGCCGCACACACTGCAGCGGGGCAGCGCGTCCAGCGCGGCCGGGCGGCGGTAGCCGGGCAGCTCGCTGGCGGGCATCGCGAGCGTCTGGGGCTGCTGCGTCTGCAGCAGGGGGCGCTGGGTCATCAGCATCGGCCAAAGCAGCCTGCCACTGCCGCTAGAGGGTGAGAGGCCGCACATATTGCTGCTCGGCCCAGGTGCCCGACAGGATCTGCTGCATGATGCTCTCCTGCTGCTGCTGCTGCTGCTGCTGCTGCTCCCGCTGCTCCTGCTGCGGTGCCTCTGCGCTGCTGCCGCCGTCCGTCCGCTGCTCCCCTTCCAGCTTCAATTGACTGGTCGCCTCCGTCAGCTGGTCCATCCCCTTGGGCCCTGCGCAATAGCGCTTGCCAGGATGAGCAAGCCGGCAAGTGCAAAGGGCGGGCCCGGCAGCGGCAGCGGTGGCGGCAAATTTGACATCAACCCCGCCCCGCCGTGGTGCGCCACCCCCGTGCCACCCCCTATATGGGGTCAGCAGGACCTCTCGCAGCAGCGCTGGCGATTGAACCGGGCAGCGCACGCGTGAAACGCTTCGACGAGCGGGGCTGGCACGGGGGGGATGCGGGTGGCGGTACGGCAACACAATATGCAGGCCAGCTCGCAGCAGGAGCGTTCGTCAATCCGTGATCAAGGTGCGGCCGCCGGTTGCGGCCTGCGCGCCCGAGTTGGCAGGTAAAAACCGTTGAGGCCGGGGCAATGCGGCCGCCAGCGCTGAGCGCTCGACCGGGCGCGGCAGCCAGCGCTGGTTGCAGGGTATTTTCGCAGTCGATCTGGCACAGTGCAGCGATGCCGGGTAGCCGACGCCGCGAGTCAACGGGCATCACGCACGCGCGGGTGCCGGGTTTGCGAGCTGGGGACTGTCGGGATGGGAAACGCACCTTCGGACGGCATCATAAAGGCGCTAGCGATGCATGCCACGCGCCGAGGCCGCCTGCGCTGCCCCCCTCCGTCGGGGCCGGCGCGATGCGTCAAAGGCGCGCTCCCCGTCCGGGGTGGCGGAGCGCGCTCGCTGTGGCGCCAGCGCCTGGCCGCGCGATCCTCCACTCGTCCGCGACCTTGATCAATGGAAGGCCAGTTTGTGCGCGCGGCAACCCGGTCGCGGACAGCGCAGCGCGCGGAAGCCGCCGCGACGGGGCTCGCTTTCGCCCGCTCGCCGCGCGCGGCCCGCTGCCGAGCTCCAGCCGACTTCCGCACTGCTGCTCGGTACGACGCCTTGCTGGTCTTCTGTTGCGGGGTGTCTGAGGGTCTGAGCCCTGGCAGGGCGACGAGCTGGGGTGGAATGCCCCCCACCCCCCTGACAGGCGGGGCCTCACGCCGCATCGCCGATCACTCGCTTTTCATATCTCGGCGTCAAGCCTGCAGATTGCGGCGCTTCCACTTGCCCAGCCCGGCATCGCTCAGATGGAGACCGACACGGGCGACCCGGTTCAGTACATGACGTTTGTAGAAGGCGAGGCATACATCCCCGTCACCGTGACGGCCGTGGTGGCCTTTGGATTCGTTACCTCTTCGCTGCTCATCAACGCCAAGCCGTGGGCCACGAGGTTTATTGCATCCGCCTGCGCCCCATGGCCCCCCGATAAAAACAAACGGCGACAGAGTCAAACGTGCTCGGTGCTCGCAGCCCGCGCGGCGCATGGGAGACGCCCAAGCAGACGCTGTCCAAGTCCAACTTTGGTGCGCTGCTCTCTTGGATGGCCAGCTCATCAGGCGGCCGAGTTGAAAGAGGCGCCGATGAAGGCTCCACTCTTGTGCAGGCGGACCGTGGCTGCTGCTGCTCTACCGTCTGTACGTCACGCTGCACATCGGAGCCGTTGCCTTTGACCTCTTCAGCCGGCGTGGCATCGCGGTGCGCTTCTGCCGCTGGTCCTCCTGTGAGAGGCTGGACGGTCATGCACCTGATCCGTAGCTGACCAAAGCATTTGGCCACGTGCACGCAGATGCTCTATTTCTACACCAACTGGCAAGGCACCCTCCCGGCATCGCAGCCGCTGCTGCTGTGAAAACTCCGCAGCCGCGCTGCTGTGAAAACTCCTCGAGAGACAGCAACGCCGGGTGCAGGGGGTTTGTGCTGGAGCTGGTCTACTTTGGGGTCGCGACGGCGATCAGCTGGGCGCACGTACGGAACAAGCCGCGCGGCCCGGTGGGGTCGGTCGGCGTCACCCTCGTCGGCCTCTTCCACGTCAGCCTGGCGGTCTGCCTCCTTCCCGTTGCCCTCTTTGCACAAGCGCCAGCCCCCCGACAAGCCTCCTCCCGGCCAGCAGCTGATGGCTGAGATAGGCCCTGGCTGGGCGTGCGTGCGATGAGCCCCTGCTGCACCCAGACCTCTGCAGCCTGCCATCCACCCATCGAGCCTCCCGCTGCCAAGCAAATTGGCCACCCTGCCTGGCGTCGCAGGTGGCGCTCATCGTGGACACGCTGCACTGGGGCGTGCTGTGGCCGATCCTGCGCGGGCTGCCGGACCCGGTCGTGGTCGCGCGCCACCGTCGCGTCACCTTTTCCTGGATCAGCTACAACACCGTGCGCCGCAGTCCTTCCCATCCCATGCTTTGCAAGCTCGCATGTTGGCTGAGGGAGCCTGGGTGCCCCCCGCAGCACATCCTCAACCTGGTCTTCCTGCTGGGCGAGCTCGCGCTCAACGCCATCCCCTTCCACCCCTACCTGCTCGGCTTTGGGGGCCTCTTCTCCTCCTCCTTCGGCCTCTGGGCCTTCACGTTCTACAAGCGCACCGGCCGCTGGATCTACCCGGTGAGCACTCTCACCCTTTCATGCCGTCTTGATTGTCTGCTGGGACTGACTCGCTGCATCGGCCTGCCTACAGTTCCTGAACGCCAGCCGGCCGCTGTCGCCCGTCTTTTACGTCGCCATCTATGTCGGCCACTGGGCCTTCTTCGGCCTGGTCAGCCTGCTCTTCCGCGGCAAGGAGCGCCTGCTGGCGCGGGCGGTGGCGGCGCAGCCTGCCGCGCAGCAGGCCCAGGAGCGCAAGGAGCAATAGGCTCTTGGTAGTATTGTCGTGAAGAAGAGTTGAAACGCCAGCCGACCCTGGCTCTGCGTCCTGGCCGCTCACGAGCAGGCTCGATTGCGCCCCGCGCGAAATTTTCAGAGCCGTAACACCGATCGGGTTTGAGTGTGTAGCCAGCTTGTTGCTGGGCCTGCGCCGGACGGCGGCCGCGATGGCGAACCAGGCGATGCAGGGCGGCTTTGCACTGGGGCAGGCGGGCAGCCTGCGGCCGCACGCCAGCATCCGCGGCCAGGGACTTGCTTTCCACTCCGGCGCCAGGAGCTGTCGCAGCAGCCGAGGTGAGCTTACGCGCGGCGAGCCGGTGCACATGCGGGCCCTCACCTGCGAGCCGACCCCGACTGCGCTGCGATGAGAGCCGCATTGTCTAGCGGTTGAGGGGTGCTACTGAGATCTTTGCCAAGGCCGGCGCGACCTCTCTTGGAGCTCGTCGCAGCCATGGACGCAAACATGTGTCTTGCTTCACGCTACTGCTTTCCGAGCGCTTTGTTCTGCCTAGCCCGACGACAAAGTGCTGATCGCTCGAACGCATCTACCTGCAGGCCCTCTGGTCGTGCGGGCCGCGGCTGAGAGCGATCCCAAGAAGCGCGTTGTGATCACGGGTATGGGCGTCGCCTCCTGCTTTGGCAACGACGTCGACACCTTTTACGATAGGCACGGGCCGCCTGCCCCCTGCACGCCTGCTGGCGTACTTGTGCTCGACTTCCTGCAGCCGTCACAGCTGCCGGACCCCTCACCCGCCTCCCGGGCTGCAGCCTGCTGGAGGGGAAGAGCGGCGTCGGCACCATCGACCGCTTTGACGCGTCGGCCTTCCCCACCAACTTTGGCGCGCAGATCCGCAACTTCAGCAACGAAGGGTGCGCCTCCCTCGCCGGCAAGCGCAGCGGCCCTGTCTGAACAACAAGGCTCCCAGCTCTCTCTCACTCGAGCATCACAGTGCTTATATGCGGCTGCTACGCCTGCACAGCCATATTGTACAGCCAGCGGCATTGCTGCAAGCAAGCGCAAGTGCCGCCGCCTCACCTTCACTCAGGCATCTCCCAAGCGCTGCCGCAGGCTGATCGACGGCAAGAGTGCCCGGCGCTACGACGACTGCATCTCCTACACCTTTGTCGCCTCCCGCAAGGCGCTGCAGCAGGCGGGCCTCGACAAGGAGCAGCCCGGCCACGAGGCGCTGGACAAGACGCGCACCGGCGTGCTGATCGGCTCCGGCATGGGCGGCCTCACCGTCTTCCAGGCACGACCCTCTCTCATGCTCCCGTGCTGGCGGCAGCGCGCCCATGCTGTCTGATGCCTGCCGGGCTATGCCTGCTTCCAGAGCCGGTGTATGGCGTGGCAGGCGCTGCCACCTGCTTTGAGAAGCAGACGGAGCCATCCCGAGCAAAACAAATGGGGTGCTGTGCCCGGGTGCCTGTTGCCAAAAAGCTGCGCCGCTGCATGCGCAGCAACCCTCCCCCCGCTCTCCCATGCACCGAACCACAGGCATTGCCTTGCGCGCAGGACAACGTCAAGGCGCTGCTGGAGAAGGGCCACCGCAAGGTCTCACCCTTCTTCATCCCCTACGCCATCACCAACATGTACGCCCCTTCTCTCCTGGGCTGGCGTCGTGCCACTGTGCATGAGGCAGGCACTGCAATGCCACACTGACCGTGCGAGCGCTGGCGCGTCTGCCACAGGCCTGTCCAGCCTGCTCTTGCAAGGGGCTGTCCCAGCGCGGCTCACTGTGCCCGGTCCGGCATCGTCCAGAAGGCCTGCTCGCTGAGAGTCCCATGCCCATGCGCCTGCATCTCACCCGCACCATTTCGTCTCGCTTCTTCACCCGAAACAGGCGGCTTTCGTGGAAGCAACGGCCCTGCATGCATGCTCAGGGATCTCCGCCACAGCGGCTCTGCCGCCAGCGCCGTCAAAGCCGCAAGCTCGCGCTCGCCGTGGCAATGCAGGAGCGGCGCGCTGGTGGGCATTGACATGGGCTTCATGGGCCCGAACTACAGCATCTCGACCGCCTGCGCGACCGCCAACTACGCCTTTGTCAGCGCTGCCAACCACATCCGGAAGGGCGACGCCGACGTCATGCTGGCCGGCGGCTGCGAGGCGCCCATCATCCCGGTCGGCCTCGGCGGCTTTGTCGCCTGCCGGTGCGCTGCCCGCCCGCGCGGGACACCTGCACAGGAGGAGCAGGGTGCTTGTTGCAAGCTGGCTGGTGCTTACGGGCGAGAGCACAGCTGCCAGTTGGGATCGGCAGGGAGGCATGCAGGCGGCAGCGGTCAGCCGAGGCAACAGGCTGCGAATCAGTGGCAATACTCCGGGTTTTTGGCGGATGTCAGGGTTGCTTGGTTCATAATCACCGGCAATTCCTTCTCTCCAACAGAGCCTTTTCGGAGCGTGAGGCCGTTACCCAAGATGTGAGGGTGCAGCTCGTGACGGGTGTTGCTGCTGCAATCTGCCGGTCTGCAAGCTTGCAGACTGCAGCACCTGTGAGCAGCCTGGTGGCGTGCGCGCTGCTTGCCGCTGCCCGCCTCACCTCTCCAAACTCCCCACCTTTCGCTTTTCGCCCGGACAGTGCCCCAGCCGCGGATGTTGCCAGCCCGCCCAACAGCCTGGCCTTTGATGCCCCCGCCCGCCCCCGCTGCCCCGCAGGGCGCTGAGCACGCGGTGCGACGAGCCCGAGCGCGCGAGCCGGCCGTGGGACCGCGAGCGCGACGGCTTTGTCATGGGCGAGGGCGCGGGCGTCATGGTGCTGGAGAGCCTGGAGCACGCGCAGAAGCGGGGCGCGCCCATCATCGCCGAGTTCCTGGGCGGCGCCGTCACCACGGACGCGCACCACATGACGGATCCGCGCCCGGACGGCCTCGGCGTCTCCAGCTGCATCAAGCTGGCGCTGCAGGACGCCGGCGTCGAGCGCGAGCGCGTGAGTCACACAGCCCCCTCTTACCCGGCTCTAGGAGCGATATCTGCATGCAGTACTTGGCCCCCTCCAAGCCAGTAGTTCCCTGCGCTCCCAGCGACATGGCAGCGCCAGCATGCAGAGGCCGCATCTGCATGCGGGGCTCGGCCCCCTCCTAGCCAAGGCCCCGCCCTCGCCCCTCCTGGTACCAGGGGGCGAGCGTCGGCTGTGCCTTGCCGTGCCACAGCCTGCTGCTGTTGAAGAGACATGCTTTGCTAGCTGTCTGGCAGTCGCTGGAGGGGCGTGCGGCGGCCGCTGCTGGAGCCTTGGCTTGGAGGGCGCCGAGGGTCGCATGCAGAGGGGTCCCATGTCGCTGGGAGCGCAGTGGAGCTAGCTGCCAGCATGCCGGGCGTCGCTGGGGTGGGATGCGAGGCGCCTCCCGCGCTGCCCAGCCCCATGCGAGCAGCTGCAGCGACAGCTTGCCAGCTTGCCAGCACCGCTGCGCCTGCCCAGCCCCTCGCTCTCCTCCCCTTGTCCAGCAGGAGGCCGGGCACGTGCCGCCGGCCTCCTCCCTGGCACACAGCACAACCGCAGCCGTCCGTGCCGCAGCGCCAGGCTTTTTGATGACTAATACATCTCCTGGGCTCGCCAACAGGTCAACTACATCAACGCGCACGCGACCAGCACGCTCGTCGGCGACATCGCAGAGCTCAACGCGGTCAAGAGCGTGTTCACCGACACCAAGCACATCAAGATCAACGGTTCCAAGTCGATGATCGGCCACGCGCTCGGCGCCGCCGCCGGCCTCGAGGGCGTCGCGACCGTCAAGGCCATCACCACCGGCTGGGTCCACCCCACGCTCAACCAGGTCCCGACCTGCACCTCCCTCGGAAACTGTAGAGAGGCGAGAGGGCACTGTAGCTGCTGTGTCTGCCTCGCGAGCTGATGCTAGTGATGCTTGGCTGCCTGCCTGCATTGACGGCTCCTGCAGAAGCCGCGCTTTTGCGCCTGCTTCCACACCTCCCTCTGGCTGTGCCTTCTGCCAGGCAGCTGACTGGCTCCCTGGGCGTCCGCAGGACAACCTGATCGACGAGGTCGGCGACCTGGACACGGTGCCCAACGTGAAGCAGCAGCACCCCGTCGACGTCGCCATCTCCAACTCGTTCGGCTTTGGCGGCCACAACTCGGTCGTCGTGTTCGGCCCCTACAAGGAGTGATCTCCCGCTTGCGGGGGGCGTGAGCTGAGCCCTGCGTGACCGAGCCTGGCGGGGGTGCCTGCTGGCTCGGGCGGCAGCCTGACTTGAGAGCGCGACTTGCGTGAGGTAGAGACGGTGTGTGCGGGCGGGGGCCAGGGGGCGGCCTGCCAGCGGGCAAAGAGAGGGAGGAGACAGATGTGAAAGCTTTGACCGCAAGCTCCACCGGCACCACAGCGACACGGGTCCTTCCGTGCAAGGCTGTCTGCCGAGACGCTCGCCGGCCGCTCATGTTTCATGCCTCATGCCTTCTTCCCAATCCAGCACTGCTCGCCAAGCTGGGAGTTACAGCGAGTGCAGTTCTGCCGCAGCAACCGAGCGCGCAACAGGCAGTTCCGCTCAGCCGGCGACAGCTGGACCCGGGCTATTCGGCAATCGCAGCGACCATCCGGACCAGCGGGAGTGTGCCTGGGCGTAGCTGGTGCTGGAGATCGCTCTGACCTGCCAGCGCTGGCCCTCGGGCGCGTGAGAGGCGGGCAGGCCGGATAAGAGGCCCGCGCGCTCCGGAGGGACGGCATTGCCAGACGCTGGGCGCCAGGCGCCCCCCTACCGTGCCAACCCAGGGAGCAGAGGCGCCGAACAGTAGCCATGTGGGTCGGTCGGCGGCGATACGCCGCCCGAACCGGCCCCGCGGCGACGGCCCTGGCGTGCCTCCTCTCCGTGGCGGCAGTTGGTGAGCCTCATCGCCACTGCGCCCGTGCAAAACCGAGCTACAACACCTTGCGCCATTCGCGAGCCGGCACCAGCGCGCCGATGCCACCCGCGTGTCGGTGGAGTCGGTTGCATGCCGCTGCCGGTCGCGCGGCTGGCAGAGTCTCCCGGCAGCCCGCAGGCGTCAAGTCGTGGATCTGAGCTGCTAGTTCTGCCGGACATGAGCAGAATGGCAGCGCTGCGCCTGACGCCGCTCTGTTCATGTGCGCGCAGCCGCGGCCAGTAGCCTGGTGCACAACCACCACCACCTGCTGGGCCAGGGCGAGGCACAGGGCCAGGGCTTCCAGCAGGTGCAGTCGCAGGCGCGGCAGCTGAGCACCAGCGGCGGCCCGCCAGGTGCAACTCCCTGCCGTCCGAGCAAACAGTGCTCAAGGCCTCAGAGCGCAGCGCTGACGCCGCGCTGCTGCCCGTCACGCAGCGTGCGACGCGACGCCGCACCCGCTGGAGCAGGCGGTGCTGGCCGGCAGCCGCAAGGCCTACACCTTTGGCGGGATCCCAGAGGACTGCGGCGAGGGGTACGGCTGCCAGAGCGGCTACTGGAGCAAGTGGTGCCGGTGCGCTTTGCCTGCAACTCCCCTGCATGCACCCTCTGCGCCCCTCAGGGGCCCCTCGCTGGGGCACGCCTTGATGCGCTCTTAATCAGGCCGGCTGAGATGCGCCGCCGGCCACGCAGGTGGCAGCACGTCGGGCCGCCGCAGTGCCCGCAGGACGTGCAGGCCGGGCTGCAGGCGCGGCTTCGGGAGGCCGCGGCCGCCGGCCACGGCTGGGCGCGAGACATCCTGCTCGTGCGCCCATGCGAGGTGTTCCCCTTCCTGGAGGGTCGCACGCTGTGGATCATCGGCGACTCCATGTCCAAGGCACGTTCAAATTTCCCAAGGGGACTTTTAGTGTTCTTGTGCTGCCACTTCCAGAGCCCGGCTGCCCACACCCGCTCACAACCCTGCTTACCAATCCGCTCACCAGCTTTTGACGAAAAAGCGGGCAAGAGGCGCCCCTGCCAGCAGCGCTGCTGCTGAGAGCTGTGGCGCCTGCCGGCACTCTGATGCGACCGTCTGTATGAAGAAGCCGTCTTCTGCATGAAGAAGCTGACGGTTGGAAGCTGACCGCGCTGCTGCCCGCCTGCAGGACTTTGCCTTTGCCTTCCAGTGCTTCATGCTCGAGTACTGGGACCTGGCGGACGCCGGCCGCTGGCCGCAGAACCAGAGCCTGTCGCCAAACGTGAGCGACGACCCGGCGATGATGCGGCAGGTGTTCAAGGCGCTGGGCAAGGACGACCCGCAGCTGGAGGCCATGCCCTGGGTGCGCCGATGCCCCTCCCCTCTCTGGCTGATCCGCTGGGCTGTTGTTGCCGCTCACTGGCCGAGTCGGAGAAGCTGCCGGGAAGCTGGGTTCGTTTGCAAGAGACCCATCTGGCTGCGGGATCAGAAGGTGGGCGAGGGGGAGCCTGGACGGTCGGGAGCTCACCTGTGCAGCAGGCTGCTGCCTGGCAAAGCGCTTGCAAGAGCCCCGGCCGCGGGCACAGGAGCCTGCGGCAGCTGACGGGGGTCTGCCGCTCTGCTCGCCGCAGTTCCTGCAGTGGTGCGTGCCGATGTACGGCGGCACCCGCATGTGCTTCCTGCGAGCCAACGAGGGCAGCACCGTCGCCGACAGCATCCTGCCGCTGCTGCCGCGCCTCGCGTCGACCGACGACATCGCGCTCGTCAACTTCGGCCTGCACTCGAACGACGACGGCTCGCTGGCCGGCTACATAAAGGAGCTCAACGCGTTCGCGGCCAAGTACAAGCAGCTCAAGGACCGGCTGCCGCAGATCCTGTGGCGCCAGACGAGCGTGCAGCACTTCACGACGCTGTTAGGTGCGCCTCCCGCTTCCGCATCTGCTGGACAACCGTGCAAGCTTGCCTGTGGCATGGGAACCCCGCTTGCTTGCGTGATTGCGCCCCTTCTGTCTGTCTGCTTTGTCCGTGGCTGCCAGCCCACGACCTGCAAACCAACCGATTTCCGCGTCTCCCTCCCTGCGGCTCTCTGTATGGCTGTCAGCCACCGGCCTGCGAATGCAAGCCTCCCTTCCCCTGCCTCACTCAGCGCCTGCGTCTCTCAAAGCTTTTCCCCCTCTTCATTGCAGGCGAGTGGTCCGACAAGCTGCCGATGCACGAGCAGCGCTGCGCGCCGATCCGCGGCCTGGAGCTCAAGCCGGACGGCACGCTGGGGCCCGACGGCGACCCCGCGCTCGACGGCGCGCTGGCCAGCGACCAGACGGACGCGCGAGACACGCTGATGCGCGGCGGCCGCCGCAACGTGCGCTCCGACGCGATCATGGGCAAGATCGGCGTCCCGATCTTCCACATCTGGAACCAGACGCTGCCCTTCTGGGACTTCCACAAGTGCGCCCCTTCACCGCTGCCCCTTTGTGCGTTGTAACGCCGCTGCTGTAACGGCGCAACACGGAGTCTGAGGATATCTGAAGGCATGCAGCACGTCCTGTCCTGTAGCTTTCAGCTGAGATCCACTGACCTGCTGCCCTGGCAGGCACTACCACGACCCGAACGGCGGCGGCGCCTGCTCCAAGATCCCGTGCGACTGCACACACATCTGCTTCCCCAGCTGGCACCAGATGTGGATGGCCTCGCTGCAGGCGCGCCTCGATCACCAAGCCTGGCTGCAGCTTGGCAAGCAGTGCCTCTCTCGCTCGCTTCGCCTGTGGCTGTACCGTATGCTGGCTAAGCTAAGATGGCCGTGGGCTGCAGCGGGTGCTGGCCAAGATCGGGCGCAAGGGCTCGCCGCGGCTGGAGGAGTTTGCGCCGCCGCTGGACCACCCAATCCCGGGCATCAACGTGCCCCAGGACTTCAACCCGGCCAAGCACTGGAAGAAGCCGGGCAAGGGCATATTCAGCAGGCGAGCTCTCCCGTTTCAGTGCCGCTGCCATGTCCTGCTTTCTGGCTCACCTGCAGCAGGTTGCAAACTTGATCCGCTGCTCAACGCGCAGATGATGGGGCGCGGGGGACTCCAAGAAGACCGAGTCCGTGACCGCCCGCCGGCAGCGGCAGCGGCGGGAGCGGGCTCGGCGGCGGGACAGGGCGCGGAGGGACGCGGTGCGTGTGGCCAGCTAGGCCCGGCAGCGCCGTCGTTCTCTCCCCCCTCTCCCGCGGGCACCGGCCGCCCCTGCGCGTTCAGGCGCCGGGGGCGACGCGTGCCTTGGAGTCTCCCACAGGATCCGCGAGAAACGAGCAGACTGCTGCGCCCTGGCAGCAGCAGCAGTCCCGTTTTTTCCCCCGAGTGTTAGTCAATCGAGTCAGTCCCTTCTGCGCGTCTCGTCGCGCGCAGCCTGGCCGTGAGGCCGGCGGCCGCCGCGACTGCTCTCCCATTCGAGACTTGCTCCTGCCGCGCGGCGCGCGACTGGTCCCAACGCTTTGGCAGCTGTAGCCGCCTGAAGCTGCCCAGGCAACATTCGCTTGCAAGAGCAGCTGCTGAACGCTCTGTGAGGCCCGATTGGCCAGGCCTGCGCTCTGTCGGATCTATTCGGGATACTCATGCTCGCCGTGCTGCGCTGCTCGCATGTGCAAGATGGACGCAGCAAGAGGTCAAACACCAGGCACCTTGCACACTCACTCTCAATCTCTAGCCAGCAGCAGGGCTCACCACTTGCATCGCTGCGCCAGCCGACACCGGTGCCTCCTGGCTTCAAACCAGGGCAAGCAGAGCGCAGGAGCAGGATGTCTATTATTATCATCATTACCAGACAAAGACCCTGTAAGCCAACAAGAGCAAGGCGCTCATCAGGCCCAGCGCCGCCGATCCTCCTCCTCGTCGACGGGGTGGTACCAGTCCGGCCGGGCCACGTGCGTGCTCAGTCGGTAGTTCAGCAGCAGCTCCTCGTCCGCCAGCGGCCGTGAGGCGACCAGCGCCAGGCCGGGCACGCCCTCGCCGGCCGGGTCCCGCACGCCGACAAACTCGCTCTCAAGGCTCACCGAGGCGTTGGGAACGTAGGCTCGCAGCGCCGCGGCTGTGGCGGCGTCGCAGCCTGCAACACGGCGCTGACGTAGGATTGGCACCCGGGTTGCTTGTGTGTTGCGCGTGATTGATTCTCGCTCGGTTGGTGCATCAGCTGCTGAAACGGCATTTCTATTGGGGAAATTGTTTGTTTAGCCAGCACATCAAAGGCAGCAGGGGCACTGCTCCTGAAGAGTGGGGACTCCGAGATGCAAGCGTCAGTCAGCAACTCAGCTTTGCGGCATGGAGGGCAGGGAAGGTGCCTTTCGGCGGCCACCAGTCGAAGGCCGCCACGACCACGTTGGGCTCGCTGCCGCGCGAGGGGTGGTTGGCAAAGTGCGCCAGCGCCAGCGGGTGCCGCAGCTGCGGGCAGGCGCCAGCCTCAGCCCCCTCCCTCCGTGGCCAACCTTGCTCATGGCCTCTACAAGGAGCGCCTGCTTGTTAGTCATCCCCCACTAACTGTATGGAAGGCAGCTCGGAGAGGGGAGGTGCCTCTAGCTGCCGTCGCCAGGCCGCCTGCGGCTGTTCTGTCCCCACCGGTTTGGCAGCAGCAGGCTCCGCCAATTGCTCTGCCCCGCGGCCCCACGGCTTGGCGTCGATGACCGCCCCGTCCAGCCTGGCAATCAGGCAGTCGTTGCCGCGGTCGACCTTGGGGTACCCCGGGATCTTCCTGCGCCGCAGCAGTTACAGGTGCCGAGTTACGACAGACCTCAGCTGCAGAACTTGAGCGGCGGCTGCCAAGCGAAGGCAGCAGACAGCATCACACATGCAAGACACCGGCCAGAGCCACAGAGTCGTCAAGGTCAGAGGGCCTGCAAGCAGGACGGTGGGGATTCGTTGGCAGGCGTGTGGGTTGCAGCACGCTGGCTCGGCAGGTGTGCCTGCCTGTAGGCTGTCGGCTGATACACCGGCCCCGGGTAGAGTGCCACCACGCAGCCGAGGGGCGCGCTGCCGCGCAGCCACAGCCCCGTCCCCGCCTTGCCCGCATTCTGCAGAGACGGCCGCAGCTCCAGGCTGTAGCCCAGCGCCTCCTGCAGCCACCCAGCGCCTCCCTGCTCTGAGAAGATGGTCCTTGATGCCGCCCAGCTCTCGCTGGCAAGGACAACAGTCAACTCTGCCTCACCGAAGGAGAAGGCATGGGATGGGTACTGGCCTGCAAGCGCTGCGAAATCTCCTGCATGCTGAGCTGTCGGCACTCCGGCTGCTGGCCGGAAGCCGCCGGCTGCGCATCCGGCTCCCGTCTGGAATCAGCCGCCGGCTGCAGCTCCTGCCGGCTGGCAGCGCCTCCGCCGGTGGCTGCAGCCAGCCCGCTGCGCCGCCGCTGCTCCTGGTGCGCAGGGCCTGCCTGTGCAGCTGGCGCGGCCTGCGCCTGCTGCCGCTCCCGGAACAGCTGCAGGCAGCAGAGCTCGGCTGCTCGGCTAGGTTGCATTGAATTCTTGGGCCTCCCACTCATGCCCAGAGATTGGTGCTTGCCTGCTGCAACTCGACGGCTGCCTGCCTGCTGTTGCCCGCCTCGAGCAGGAGCCGGTCCAGGGCTGATGAAATATGGTGGAGCTGGGCGGTGAGGCGCTGCTGGACTGCGGCTACGCGCTCCTGCGGAAGCGGAAGGACATGTGTGTCTACACAGGCAGCGGCAGCAGGTCGTCGAGCTGGGAGTTCTCAGAGCGAAAGGTTGAGCTCAAGGGGCGTGCACCTCATGGGTCTGCTTCTCGACGGCTGCGGCGAGCTCCTCACCAATCTGCTCGCTGGAAAGGGCGCCGCCTGCATGTGTCATCACTGCTTGGCATCGTGGGAGGCACACTGCAGACAGGCAAGGCAGGAGGCCCTGGAAGCTCACCGGCGGCGTCGTGCCGCTGGTGAAAGCCCAGCAGGAGATAGAGGCGGTGTGTGTCGATCTCCTGCTGCAGCCGGCGCTTGTCGAAGCGTTGCGTGATGGCCCTCACGGACAGTTTGTCCAACAGCTGCGGCAGCGCGCTGGCATGGTCAAGGTCGCAGCCAATCATACCGGACGCTCTGCCCTGGTCACTGGTGCTGGAAGGTGACCTGCTTGGCATAGCTCCACACCATCCTGCACTCTCGCCAAAAGGCTCTGCTACTCAGCTTTCAGACGCACATGCCCAAGCCGCATCAGAGTTGCGATGCTTCGGGCTGAAAGCTGTGACTTCTGGCGGTCAAAGACAAATCATCTGTCGCCAAACAAAGTTCATTGGCAATCTTGCGTTTGCTGCGTTGCATGTGGTTTCACCGCGGAGGCAACACGCCAGCAAAAAGCGAAAGCCGCAAAGGCAGACGTGCGAGGACAGCAGCTGCTGCTCGAACACGATACATTTCTTCGTCAATCTACGTTGCGTGCTGCGCCGGCCTGGTCGCTCTTCCGGCATCAATATTCGTGCATAGCCGGCCAGCACCGGCGAAATGCAGGGCACCTGCAGCTTGCAGCCTTGCGGCACTGGACGCTGGAAGTGCTTCAGGGAGTCTGCATTGAGCGACAGGTGCCGCGCGCGGCCAAGTCGGCTGGAGTTGTCCTGTAGAGCCCAGCTCAGCAGCCCAGAGGAGAGCCGGCGCTCGCTGTTGGCGGCCCGGCTACTGCCAACGGCCGCCGCACTGCTCCTGTCCGGGCCGGCTCACGCAATCGGGCGAGCTGCTCTTCCTCCTGCAGCATTGGCATGCAGAGACATGTGCAATGTTGTGCGCTGGCTGGCTGACTCCAGGCGTCACTTCCAGGTTCCAAAAGGAGCTCAAGAAGCGCAAGATTCCTCTGGAGGAGTACTCGACGACAGGTGCTCGGCTCCCTCCGACTTGCTCGACGTCCACATTTCCTTGCATGCGCTCCCTTCACCTAGCTTTTTGGCACTGCAGAGGATGGCATTCGGGTGTACGACGTCGCCCAGGGGTCGGGCGAAGCTGTGGCGCCGGGGAGCACCATCAGCGTGCGCTTTCGGTCTTGCAGGTCTCCTGCGCCTCTGCGCACTTGGCTAGCGGCAGGGCACTGACAGTGGCAGTCGCGCCCGCCGGCAGGTGCACTTTGACGTGATGTACAAGTCGCTGGACGTCGTCTCAACGCGCTCCGCCCGCCTGCTGGGCGGCAACCGCAGCGTGGCCGAGGTGTGGTTCATCACAGCAGCGAGAGCAAGCGAGCATGCCTCCGTCCGCTACTGACCAATAGGCCTGTACCTCTGCAGCCGTTTGAATTCGTGGTCGGCCAGCCGGTGGCCCAGGTGGGGGTCAAGAAGATCACCGACAGCGCGAACGGCCTCTTTGCCGGCCAGGCGGGGGTCAAGCCGCCGCCCGCGCTGAGCACTGCGGTCATCGGCATGCGCCCCGGCGGCAAGGTGTGCTTGGTCCCTGGATTCTTGTGGGGTACGCAAGCTGCTGGCAGTGGAGTGCCGTTGCAGTTGCTGCCGATGCCCCTGCTCACGTGCTGCTGCCTGCGCACTGCAGCGACTGGTGAGCGTGCCGCCCGAGATTGGCTACGGCTCCCAGGGCTTCCAGGAGATCCCGCCCAACGCGACCGTGCAGTTGCAGGTCGAGCTGCTCAAGATTATCAAGCAGTGACGCCGCACAAAGCTTATTCTTTCCGTCTGCCTATGTCTCCCCTTACAGCCATTCGCACAGCCACTGTCCTGGTGTGGCTGGTGTCAAGGCACTCGGTCACGCTGACGGTGTTTCGCTGGCCCCTCATTTAAAGCTGCAAGCAAAGCCAGAGTCAACTGGACGCCCCGGCGCCGCACACGCAGCTGCTCATCTGTCTCCTCACGCATACTGCAAGGCTGCGCTGGCTCGGCAGCTCCTCGCCTGCGGCACGGCGCCAAACATCAGCTCGACGCTGCCAGGCAAACAAGCAGGCCGCTGATATGTGCGCTGCACAGGAATCAGCACCTCAGGCGTCGTCTACTTGTCTGTGGCCTTCACGCGGCCGTCCCGCAGCGCCACTGCCCGGTCCCAGGTGTCCTGGCCGACCGCCTTTGGCTTGCCAAAGAAGGCATGGTGAATCCAGCCCTGGCTGGCGCCCATGAGAGCCGTGGCGCCGACGATGATGGCCATGGGCGGGATGGACTCCCACGCCGCCATCTGGCCGGAGGCGCTCCAGTGGCCGGCTGCAGCGCCACTAACCAATCCGGACCGCCCCGACCGAAGGCACCCGCTTCGCCGCGGCGCGACGCCTGATCTGCAGTCAGAGAGCTGCTATCAGTCTTCTTCAGTGCCCGAGCAAGGGAGACCGAGTTCCAGGCCAAACAAGCGAGATGTAAAATGCGGGGGCTGGCTCCAGGGATAGCTCGCCGCTGGGCCCAGACGGTGGCGCGGGCTGACGCGCACCTGCTCTGACTGGGGCTCGCACTTCAACGATGATCACTACTGAAGTTTGGCAGCTTTGCCTTGTGTTTTTTCATAGCCAGGGGTCCAAGGCCGGGCCGATGGCCAACGAGCATATGTGTGGCATGCTCCCGCTTTCTGCGTGATGACACCCCCTCCAGACCATTACACAGCTTTCAGCATCCGCAACAAAGCCACAGTGAAGCAAAGTCACACACGTCATCATCTATTCCGCCACACAACAGCGTCAACCGAAGAAGCTCGAGTAGGCGTACTTGACGCCCTCCTGGATCAGGCGCTGCGTCTTGGGGCAGACAAACAGCGCCCGCGCGGTCGCATACACCTGCCGCCAGGCACTGCCGCCTCAGCCTCTCGCATTTCCACAGCAACACGGCATGCCAGCCACAAGACACTGCTTGAAAAGAAAGGGCAGGCAGCTGGGAGGGGGGCGTACCCGGCCGTTGGGGCCGTCGCGCACGGTCGCCCGCATCCACAGCTTGCGCCCCTCGCAGCTCTCCACCTCGGTCGTGCACAGCAGCAGGCGGCCGGCCGGGATCCGCGCCTTGTAGTCGACCTGCAGACATCAGCCAGCAGCAGTCAGCAGCAGGATATTGCTATGGAGCAGCTGGTTGGCAGTGCCGTATCGTGACACAAAATTAGGGAGCATGGCCCGGGGCCCGTGGCTAAAATCATCCGAGTGTGAAAGGCAGGAAGCAGGAGGAGGGCTGACCTCCAGGTGGACTGTGAAGGCGGGGCCGCGGAAGGGCAGGAGCCCGTGGCTGCGCAGCGAGAGCCAGAGGAAGCCAAAGCTCTCGTCGATGATCGCGGCCGTCAGGCCGCCGTGCTGGATGCGCGGAAAGCCGGCAGTGTTCCTGCGGCGCCCCGCGACAGCCTCAGCGCAGTCCCACATCATCGCTTGCACCTGGAATGAGTGGAAGGGGCCGGAAAGAAAGAGGCCCTCACTTTCCCAGCTGGATCACGTGGCTCAGGCTACGCTCCGACTCGTTGAAGAGGCAGAGGAGGTCCTCCACCATCTCGTGCCGGTGCAGCTCCGAAAACTGCGCTCCTCAGGGAATGGCAGTCTCAGTGGTGCTGCGGAACCACTTGAGCAGGGCATCTGTTGCTTGCTGTCAAGGAGGAGGAGGGGGCTCGCCATGTGGTCGCGCTTGAGCAGCGGGTGCGTGTGCATCGTCTCTGATGTCAGCATCACCTTGTTGCCTTCACGCGCCGCCAGCTGCTGCACCCACGGCGCCTCCATGCAGGAGACTGCCGCTGCCCGCCCTGCCGTGCTGTCGCCGAGCCACAAGGCCTGCTCCTGGCGCGCATATCCGGTGCCGAGTGCTGCTGCGGCCGCAGCGGAGGCCGCCAGCCACGGCAGCGCGCCATAGCTGCTGCGCTCCCGGCCTGCATGCCATGAGGGATTATCATCCAGCTGCCCGCAAGCTGAGCAGCCAGCTGTGAGAGTCGCTTATGGAGCGCACCTGAGGTCGAAGCCTCCTCGCCCGCGACACTGGCCGACTCCCGGCCCCAGCGCGCGTTGGAGCTGGCGCCGGATGTCGAGCGCAGAACCGCGCCGTCCCACTGGCTGGCTCCCAAACAAGCCCGGCCCAGCGCGCGCTGTGCGGAACGAGCCAACATCCAAAGCGAAAAGCGCGCCCTAGTCGAGCGTCCAAGCAGCCCCTGCCAATGGCCTGGGGTCTGGAAAGCTGCTTGATGCCCAGGCACCGCCAGCGGCAGGCTCCGGCTCGGAAGTCTCGCGCGCGCGGACGTGCGGCCGGGGAATCAGCGTCGCGTCGCGGTGCGTTGAATGGGGTGGAGAGGCTTGTTCGTCGCGCGCAGGACTACGAGAGTCGCGCAGCGGAAGGAGAGAGTGCAAGGCGCTCGAGAACCAAGGCAAAAGTCAGCCAGCCTGCAGAATTCGACCGCAGAGGTCTACCAAACCAGGCGGCGCGACCTTGCGATCGCGGCAGAATTGGTGTCGGAACGGGTCAAGGATGGAGCGCCGGGCGCTGCATCCGTTCCGGGGGGGCGACATGTCTTGGCCAACGCACATGCGGTCGCTGCCGGCCCAACCCCTTTCCTGTACAACAGGCAGGTCCAGCAGCAGACCGGTGCAGACGCGGTGCGCGGCGCAAGAGCAGCAGGGCGCGCCGCAGACAGAGCGCGTCCTAGCTGAGCGCCAGCTAAAACAACTAAAAGCCCAGCTGCGGGTGCGCTCTTGACCTCTCTTGGAGCCTCGTGCTGATTCTGGCGGCGATGCACCTGGAGAATCCGCTGGAACACCTGCTGCTGCCCAGTGCTTCACCAAAAAACTGCCCGGTGCTTTGCCAAAAAAACATCCCATGCACTGCAGGTGGCCATCACAGAGGAGGACTACAGCCGCGCGGCCGAGCTGCGCGACGCGATCCGCGCCGAGGAGAGGCGGGACCCGGTGCTGCAGCTGCGGGCGCGCATGGAGGCCGCCATCGAGCGGCAGGACTTTCAGGTGCTCGCAACGGGCTCGCCATCCCCGGGGCTGGGGCTGCTCTCAACGACGGCGGCCTGAGCAGGCTTGTTCACGCTGCAGGAGGCGGCGCGGTGCCGAGATGAGCTGAAGGAGCTGGACCCGCCGCCGGCGCCGCGGATACCCATCACCGCGCCGCCGCCCACGCTCTCAGATACCGTCACGAACGGCTTGCGCATCCAGGTCAAAAGGTCAATTGCTTTCCCAGCCTTGCTGTTATGGCAAGGCAGCAGCAAGCAAGCATCTGCGCGGCAGAGGCTGAGGTCTGGACTTTGCCTGCCGCAGCACGTTCCTGCCGCACCGCAGCCGCCACGGCTCTTACGTCTTCATGTACCGCATCCGGCTGCGCAACGAGTCGGAAGGGCGGACGTACAAGCTGCACAGCAGGCAGTGGAAGATCACGGACGCCAACCAGCGCCAGGAGTTTGTGCGGTGCGCCCTTCTGCCTTGAAATGCGTGCTGGCAGCTGCCACGCCCTGGCTTTCCCCATGCTAATGAGTGCATGGCTGCGGATTGTGCCTATAGTAGGAGGTCAGATTGTGATGATGGAGCTTGCTCTGGCTTGACTCTGACTTCACAGCCACCGTGCGAGAGGCTCAAGCAGCTGCGACTGCATGCAGGGGACTGGGCGTGGTGGGCGAGCACCCGATTCTTCAACCGGGCGAAGAGTTTGTCTACGGCTCTTACGCCCCCATCCCGACGCCCACCGGAAAGATGCAGGGCACCTTTCGCATGCTGGTAGGTTGCGTCTTTCGCCTCGTAGTCAGACTGCAGTGCCAAATGAGCGCAGCTGATGTGTAGCATGCCTGCCTGCCGCTGCAGATCCAGAGCGAGGAGGGGACGTGGGTGGACGGCTTTGATGCGGAGGTCGGCCTGTTTGGACTTGACATGAGCGACGCGACGCCTGCGCAGTGGTGATGTGACTGAATTTTTACATGTGTCGCCTTTGCTAGCCTTTCCATGATGGATGCCGTCATCATGGCGGCATGTGAGCTCGTCTTCGCAATGGTGCACGCTTCATTCCCGGAGGGATTAAGCTGCGCAATTACCGCTGCTGCCGCCTCCGCCGCTTCCGCCGCCGCCGCCGCCCGCTCCCGACCTTCCATCCCAACGTCAGACGGTGGCCGCCCCTCAACACTTTCTTCGCCCACAACACACATTTTGCGAAGAAGCTAAGAGCAAAGCAACATAATGATCCTGGCGACAGCTGTGCCGAGCAGGCCGGCCCTGTCCGGCGGCCGTGCGCGCCAGGCGGCGGCGGCGGCGCTGCTGGGCCGAGCGCGGCCGGGCCTGGTGCTGCGCGCGGCAAGCGAGGAGCAGGCTGATGCCGTCATCGACAGCGTCGTCGAGGCCCGCCGCGAGGTGAGTCACTCGCCACAATGCTGCGGACTCGAGCATGCATTTTCACCTGCCCAGGTCCGGCCTCCCTGTGCGTAGGGTGCGGCTGAGGCTGCGAATGACACTGAAGCCACCACCAAGCGCCTGGTTGACCTCTCAAGCACCAGCGTTGAGGGCCCGAAGAATATGCTGCTCGAGGTGTCGCCTTACAAGCCTGCACGCACTCAGTGGCACAGCTTCCAGGTGCGACGCCCAGCAGCGGATACCCTTGCCAGGCTTACCAGCCCGAGTTGGGTATCAGGTGGCAACTAATTGCTGGTGCGGCTCTGCAAGGAGGAGGCATGCATTGTGGGCCTGCATACCCCCGCGCTGCCCGGCCACGTAGAGGACACTGTGTGCGGCATGGACTATGCAATGCTGGACGATCTACGCTTCCTCGTGCAGAGGTTGGGCGTCCACCTCTCTGCCCCCATTGGTGCAATAAAAGGTAGCCCATTGATTATGCTGCTGCTGAGGGGCCCCGCTGTGCGTGCAGCTCGTTCCTGCCGGCCAGCAGCTGCAATTATGGCAGTGCTGTTTACCAGGTGGACGTGGTCATCAAGAACACCTCACGCACTCTTGTTTACAAGATCAAAAGCCAGGAGTGGTTCGCTTTCCAAATCAACAGCGGCAGTGATGAAGCCAGCAGCAAGCCAGTGCGGTGCGCCCTTCTCTTTGCTTGCAATTGCCCCTGGCTCTTGCAGCATCCTTTGTCATTGTTCCGCCCCTCTGCCTGACATGCAAAACATGCGTGCTGCAGCAGCACGGTAGGACGCGGGCATTTCGTTCTCCATGGTGGCGACGTCCACATGGAGAGCTTCAACCTGATGGAGTTGGGGATGGCGGGGCAGACATGGTGCCTGAAGGGCAATTTTTCGGTGCAGGTATGACTCGCCAGGATCTTGTCAAGAGGCTTCGCCTGCTGGCGCCTTATTGCGGTCAGCACACAATGAACAAAATGAGAGGCCTGGTTTCACACGCTTCCTGCAGATGAGCGACGCCTTTGACAACAACTCTCCGATTGCTGATCTGATCAATCCTCCCCACCGAGTCCCGGTCCAGCTTCTGCTCACCGTGCCGGAGTGGTTCCGCCCCCCTTCCAAGAGCTAGGACCCCTACAAGAGCATCATCTCCGCCAAGGCCGAGACCAAGTAGCTGGCGAGCGCGCGCTGCCACAGCAGAATCTTGGGCAGCAAACTCTTAGTTCTGCGGGCCTCTGTTGTTGGGCGCCGAGATGACGGTTAGGAATGGCTGTTGGCGCTGCATCTCCTAGCTTGCTTGAATGATGTGGGCAAGACTTGCCTGTAGGCCTGACTCGTAGATTGCGTGCTGCAAGACATCATCAGCAGCATCCGTAGAGCCAAACCTCCTGAGCCAGAGACGAGCAGCCTTCTTCTCGCCTGTTACGACATTATGCTGGCTTGATTTGTCAAGGCATGAAGGTCATGTCTAGTCATTCCATGTCTTTGCTCAGCCAGACCGGAGGGCAGCATCATGCGAGCCCGCCAGCAGCTGGTGCTACTGCGCCTGGTTGTGGCCTGGTTGCAGCCGCGCCTCTTCATCCCGGCTGCCTTGCATGGTGTATTGCAGCTGAGAAGGCAAGAGGGGGAAGACGGAGTAGTGATAGCATTCAGCAAGGTCCGGGACCCCACGGGCACCTTAAGGTGAGCATGCCTGCATGTCGCCGGAGGATCCAGGATGGTGAGTTTGTGGCTAATGACTTTTTATCTGCTCATCACTGGCTTAAAAGTGCAGGCAGAAAGCGGTAGAAATGACAGTCATGGCAAGCTCATTTTTCTGTCATGCAAATTGTAACGCTCCCGCAGCTGCCGCCGCCGCCTTTTTCTCCCCTTTCTCTTCTCTTATCTTGCAGGCGCGCATTCTGAGCTTATCTTAGCTGAGCCAGAACCTCAATGCTGACCCTGGCGACAGCTGTGCCGTGCCGGCCTTTGACGTGCGGCCGCGCAGCGCGAGCGGCGGCGCCGGGCCGGGTGCGTCTGAGCCAAACGATGCGTGCGGCAAACGAGCAGACTGAGGCCGGCACCGCCATTGTCGAGGCCGCCGACAGGAGCCTCGAGGAGGTGAGGCGACCGCCAGAGAGCTGAAGGCCGAAGTCAGCGCAGACTCAGCACTGCACTGGGGCAAGTGCTGAACACCAAGGCCCAGCAACTCTGCAGGGCTCCAGCAGCGAGGCTGTGATCGACGTCGAGGGGACCACAGGTTTGCAAAGCCTTTCAAGCAGCTCCAAGGGCATGCTGCTCGAGGTGTCTCCTTATGCGCCGGCTCGCTCCGAGTGGCAGCGCTTCAACAAGGAGGTGCGCTGTCCAGCAGCAACCCTTGGCACATTTTTAAGCGATACCAAGCGACGTACGTCATCAGGCCTCATTGATTCCTGTCATGCATCTCCAGGGAGACATAGCTGATAAGCAGCTGGAGGGGATGGACCCCATGCCGCCGCACCTGGCAAGCCTCGCAGTGGAGGTCGTGTGCGGCACGGAACACGTCGAGTACGGCGTTTGGCTAAACATTATCGCTCGCAGGTAATCACCCGAGTGGCATGCATTGCCAAGCTCGCTGTGTGCTCGCTTCTTCTGCTGACAAATGTAAATGTGCAAGCAGCTCTTTCCTGCCGGCAATCAGCTACAAGTGCGGCGGCGCTGTTTATCAGGTGGACGTGGTGTTCAATAACATGATGGTCTCCTTTGGAGGGGACGAATACAAAATTTTGGGCCAGGATTGGATTGCCTTTTATTCCCGCAGCGACGCCCAGGACAGCGCGGCAAGCGGCGAGAGGGTGCGGTGAGTAGGCAGCCTGCTGCTCATAACCTGGAATTAATCAACCAAAGTAGGTGGCAACAGCTCCTGCCTAAACTGCGTCCTGATTGGTTGCAGCAAAATCGAGGGGGGGCCCACACTCAAGTCTGGCAATGTCCACAAGGAGAGCTTCAAGGTGCTGGAGATGGGGCCGGTGGGGCAGCAATGGTGCCTGAAGGGCAACGTCTTGGTGAAGGTGCGCATTCCCGAGCCTAGCTCTCGGAAATTGCTGCTCCCCGTGACGCACAGTTTCTGCCACTCCGAACATAGTAGCTATAGCAGCAGCCTGAGAAGAGTGCTTCGGCATGTCTGCAGCACTATGACTGCCCAAATTGGAGTGGCCCCGAAGAGGTCCAGATCCACGTTCTGCTCTCCACGCCGGAGTGGTTCCGCCCGTCCAACAAGAGCGAGAGCACGTAGCTGAGCGTTATGGCCCAATGTCATTGGCAGCTTCCTGAGAATCTGCTGACCAGGACTCCCACCACAGCTTGCACCCAGATGGATGGTTGAGAAGCGTTCAATAGCGTGGGCTGTGCCAACGCCAGCTTGCGAAAGTGTGGAGTGCTGCCCGACTGGTGGCCAGTCTGAGTTCCACCAAGAGGACATCAAATGAAAACATGCAAGAACTCTGTCTTGGTGCCTACAACATGCCCTGCCACTGCATTCCTAGATGCTGCTTTTTCCATTGACTGGCTGCACATTCAGAGCAGACAGACGGGCGGGAGGGCCACTCGAATACAGGCTGACGGTGCCGGTCCACAGATCCATTCGTCTTCTCGCGCAGCTTGCCGGCTGCTGCCAAGCATGCAATGCCAGTGCAGCCTGAGAGCCAAATTAGCGCAGCGCTGAGCAGACTAGGCTGCAAAGCGTAGGGGGCCAGCTACAGCCGCAGTGGCGTCGTGCGGATCACTTGGCAGGCCGCAGGGGCCGCTGGGTGCAGCCAGGAGTGCGGCGGCGTGCACGATGAAAGGCCGGCTGCCATGCGAGGAATGCAGGCCATAGCAGCTGGAAGCACAGCACAGCCCACAAAAAATGAGTGTAGCAGTGGCCACAGCAGGCGCCAGCCTACTAAAGGTGGTGTGAGCAAAACGGTGCCTGGGCGCTGCCTGCAGGCAGCAGGGGCCTCCACCAGCTGAGGTAGACTGCGCTTGGTTGCCTCAAACAAAAGCAGTGTCCAGGCTCTGATGGTCCAAGAAGATGCTGGGAGGAAGCTGTGAGTACCCTCCCTCGGGCGGCCTCGAGTGCCCTTCATTCCCCTTCTGCTACTTCTGCACACGTTTTCAGTGAACCCAACCAAGCTAAAGCGAGAAACATGCTGTCCATGGCGACAGCAGCGCCGTGCCGGCCCCTGAATGGCGGCCGCCGCGCCCCGGGCCTTTTGCGGTCGCGCCCGATGCTGCGCGAGCCGGCCAGCACGCAGGCTGCTGGCGCCTGCACTGCTGCTTCCGCCGACACGGCCCGCCAGGTGATTTGACCACCTGGAATCCCGCATAAGCAGCAGTCGGCAGGGGGCGCTCTCGGTCGGTCCAACAGTTGCAGCTGCAGTCCGGGAACCAGAAAATTGAACCCAAGCCTGGCTGTAGGGGGCGAGCGGCGAGGCTGTGATCGATGGCAAAGCTACTAAGTCAGACCTTTCAAGCGGCGCCAAGGGCCTCGACAAGGGCATGCTGATTGAGGTGTCCCCCTACAAGCCTGCGCGCGCCCAGTGGCAGCGCTTTGAGGTGCGAGACCCAGAAGCCACTTTCAGCCGCGTTAGCAAACATCTCCAACAGAGCTCACTGCTGCAAAGTGGTGGTGCTACAGGAAGAGGCAGGCTTTGACAAGCTCAAGGCACAGTCGCTGGACCCCGTGTCGCGGGCAGGTCTGGCAGAGGACACCGTTTGCGGCATGGACAACGCCAAGCTGGACAATCTGCACTTCCTCATTCAGAGGTGTTTCCTTTTTTCATGCTGCCTTGTAGATTTAAGCTTTAAAGCCCCCCTTGGTATTGGGTCAGCTGACGGTTGCTGCCCATGGTGCGTGCAGCGCGTTCCTGCCGGCCAGCAGCTGCACCTACGACTGCGCCGTCTACCAGGTGGATGTGCTCAGGAACGCTGCCACACACGCTGCGTACAACATCAAGAGCCAGGAGTGGTTTGCCTTCCACGCCAACAGCGACAACGAGGCAAGCAGCAAGCCAGTGCGGTGCGATTGCAGTCCTTTGGCATGCCACTTTGCGTTTTCTTGTCTAATATGGGATTACAGCCCTGACTTGGATGTGGTTGATGCCCCAGCATTGCAGCATGCGGGCGCGTCCTCGCGCCAGGCGAGTCTTACATGGAGCGCTTCAACTTCATGGAGCTGGGATCAGCAGGGCAGACTTGGTGCCTGAAGGGCAGCCTCCTGGTGCAGGTCAGCCATTTGCCCCGCTTATGACTCACTCCTCCACCTGCTCAAATCTCAGCTCGCTTGCACGTTGCTGCCATGACACCATTTGCCTCTTATGAACTTTCCGTCTTGCAGACCAACAGGGACATCACCACTTCCAGCACTTTTGAGAGCCCCCAAAAGACTCAGGTCAACGTCATGCTCTCCATGCCGGTGTTTTTCTGCACGACCAAGTCAGACAACGCGTAGCGCGACGCGCGGCCTCACATTCTCCTGGCGGCATCTTGTGATCTCAGGGACCTGCTTCTTTGCCTCTGACCGCTGGGCTGCTGTATAAAGGATGAGTGCTAGCTGTGCTGCTGCCGCTTGCTTGCGTGAAAGT
Source organism: Trebouxiophyceae sp. KSI-1 (assembly GCA_003568905.1). Lineage (NCBI taxonomy): Eukaryota > Viridiplantae > Chlorophyta > Trebouxiophyceae > Trebouxiophyceae sp. KSI-1. Next base: position 16,584 of record BHFV01000149.1, on the reverse strand, counting down.
GGTGAAGGAATGACAAGCTTCCAGCAGCAGTCCAAATTCTAATGTGTAAAGAGTGCTGCCTACGCCTTGCACGGCCTCGCTGCTGAGAGCCGCCTCCTCCCCACTGACCTGTTGCTTCCCCTCACTAGCGGCGCATTGCAGCAGAGCATTACAACAGGAGGCGGGAGTGCATCCTGTCTTGCGCAGTCTCTTGCCGGTCTACGGCTTAGCATTCCATGCAGCTCATCATCAAGTCCAGAAACCATGCAGAGAAAGCGGAGCTCAGCCGGCTTCAGTGCAGCGCAAAAGCCAAGCCCAATAGGATCTGAAGGGGAGCTGCAGCACTGCACACCAGTCAGCAGGGTAAGAGAAGCTGCGCTGCTCAACAATGCAGCCGAGCTTCCATCATCCATCTGCAGATGGCCCTCAAGAAGAAGCGGGTCATCGCTGCCCAAGCTGCACAACACATCCACGCCGAGGAGACCTGCTTGGGTATTTAGCCAAGCACCGCGGTAAGAGGCCATGGTCATTCAATCAGCAGGGCTTTCTGCTTGCGGCGCACCTCTCCCGTGCTGGACCAGCAGCAGGCAGCATTCATGCCCTAGCAGCAGCAGCTGGGCCTCAATGCCGGCGGCCTGGCAGCGGCGGGCAGGGCGGCGCCAATGATGCATGGCCTGGGCTGGGGTGCCCTGAACGGCCAGGACGCCTCGTGTCCGGAGCAGGCAAGGAGGCAGGGCCACTTGCAGATGCCAGGCTGCAGGTGCACATGGGGACTGAATGCAGCTGTGACTGTGTCTCCTGCTCGGTCATCAATATACATTGCACTTGCAGACGCAAAGAGTGTCAAAGATTCAGCACCATTGGCGAGTCGGCGCCTTGGTAGCGGCAGAAGCAGGCGGGCAGGAGGGCTATGACGGGTCGTGCTGAGGGAAGGCACGGCTGTGATGAGCACGGCTGTGATGGGCGCGGCTGGTTTCACTACTAACACCGACACGAGCATGCAGCACTGGCATGGCCGCAAGGCTGGCCAGCCGCACAGCACTGATCTTGCAGACCCCTTTGGGCTTGGCTGCTGCTGGCCACAGTCAGGGAGTGCGGCGGCATGCGCGACGAGGAAAGGTTACCAGCTAGCAAGCAAAGAATGCAGGCCGTAGCAGCTAGCCAAGGACAGCTCGCCAAGAAGCGATCCAGGCAATGGCTGCAGCAGGCCCCAACGCAGCGGCGCTGTGAGCAGAGCAGTGGAAGTGTTGAATCACCTCTTCCACTGCAGCTCATGTACTTGGCTGCTTGATGGCCGCCTGCTGCTGCAGGCAAAAGAGGCCGCTTCCCACAGCTGAGATGAGTTGCGCTTGGCTGACTGGCACGTCCAACAGCATCCATCCTGCCCGCTTGATGGTGTAAGAAGCTGTTGGGCAGCTGCTGGCGCCGGGCGCCGCCCTCGGCCGCCCTCGGGCCCCCTCGGGCGCCCATTCTTTCCCCTGCGCTTCACTTTATTTGAGCAAAGTCTGGCCAAAAAGAGAAAGACATGATGTTCCTGGCTGCAGCAGCGTCGCACTGGCCCCTGAACCGGCCCCTGAACGGCGGCCACCACGCGCTGCTGCGGCGGGCGTCGGGCCGGCCGCTTTCGAGGAGCCTTGTGCTGCGCCGCGCGGCCAGCGCGCAGGCCGACGATGCCTTTACTGACATTGCCGAGGCCAGCCACGAGGTAAGCCTCGCCGCCACCAGAGCAGTAGCGCCATGCAGTTTCCCTGCCGCTGGAGCGCAAAAGCAGTGAGCAGCGCCATAGCAGGCCTGCGGCTGGTAGCGAGGGAAAAGCACGTGGCCGGGGCAGGCTTATACAAAAGCGAAGCACGGGTAGCAGCTGCCCAAACCTCCTCCTACTGCCCCAAGGCACTACTTCCGCCTGGCGAATGCACTGCAGGAGGGCCTGCGCGCAAAGCTAGCAAAGCTGAGCGCTGCAAACTTCAAGGCGCTGGGCGTGCTGTCGAGCAGCGCGGCTGAGAAGGACGGTGCGCTGCTGGAGGTGTGGCCGCGCGAGTCTGCACGCACTGACTGGCATGCCTACACGGTAGGATGGCCTTTAATGCACACGATGGGCCCCAGCACCGATGCCTCCTGCTGACCATACTCTAACTAGAAGCCCTGAGGCGTAGGGGACACAGACGGGCATAATTGAAAAGAACAAGGAGCTTCAGGACCTTGACCCTTTGCCGCCGCACCTCGCAAGCCTTGCCGCAGAGGCCGTGTGCGGCACTGACCACCGCCAGATTGGGCTGAGGAAGGAGGACTCATTCACTCCAAGACTGCACATGCTTGCTCGCAGGTATGCTGCCTCCGCTCTGCTAACGCTGATTACCCACAACCTCATCCGTTTCTGTGTCGCTGTGCTCGCCTGACAAGGGGGGTTTGCTGTGCATGCAGCTCGTTCCTGCCGGCCAGCAGCGACAAGTGTGGCAGCGCTGTGTTCCAGGTGGACTTGGTTTTCAAGAACATCACCAGTGACTGCGACTACAGGATTGTCTGTCAGGAGTGGCTCTGCTCCCCCTCAAGTAGTCGCGAAGGGGACACGGATTCAAGCGCCGAGACTGGCGAGATAGTGCGGCGGTAAGACACTTGTAGCCTCCTCAGAAGTATGAAGAATGGCGGGCTTGATTGAATTATTGTCTCCATGCATTGCTTCCTCTGTTGCCAGCAGTTTCACCAGCAGCACAAAGGACGAAGGCCGCATGGTCGGGCCCAAGAAGGCCCACAAGGAGAGCTTCACTGTGCTGGAACTGGGACCGCCAGGGCAGGAGTGGTGCCTGAAGGGCAAGCTCTCGATACAGGTGAGCCTCATTAAGCCTCACTCTTGAAGGACTTCTCTGAAGAAGCTTGCCCCTGTGCCATATTTGTGCCAGCTTGCTTCTCACCACCATTACATAAACCTGCCATGCGAGAACGCTGATTGACGATCCTCTGTTGATGCTTGGTATCAGGTCAGCTGCGCTGACAGAAATTCCTGGAGCAAGAACATCGAGTCTGAGGTCAACGTCCTGCTCAAAACACCAACGTGGTTCAGCCCGTCCAAGGGCAAGAGCGCCTAGCATGGCGCGCTGCTGCCCCACATTTTCCAGCCGCATCGTGTGAGCTCCCAAGGGCTGCTTCACTGCTGATGTGACAACAAGAATAATCTGATCTGTAAAGACGAGTGTTGCCTTGAACAGAAGAATCCTTGCAGAGCAAAGCTGCTTGCTGCCGCACCCACATGCAGCTGCTGATGAGTCTTCAGCAGAGAAGCTGCTGCAGATCCAGCAAACAGGGCATTCAGGAGTCCTCCCAGAGCTCGTTTGGAAATATTTGAAAGTTAAACCCTAAATACTGGAGCGAGGCAAGCAAAAGCAATTACTGCATGCTGACCCAGCTTTCTGCTTTGCGCTGATCCCAGCGTAAATACGCTTTAGCTTGCGAGAATCAGAAGCACAGCCAGCGCGCAGCCGAAACGCTGCCTTGAACGTATTGGCGCTCACATTCGAGCCGGCCCGATCGAAACATTTCAAGCCAAGGCGCTCGAGCTTAAAGCAAAATCTTGCGGGAATAAGCTCCTCTGAGATAGTTCAAGACACTATGAGGGCTCTTCTCGCACCAGCAGCTCTGCCGTGCCGCGCAGGGGGCGATCCTCTGCCGATGTGTGCGGCATCGCGCGCGCGGGTGGGCCACATCGTCTGCGCGGCAGGCAAGGAGGATACTGCGACAATACTGATCCGCGCCGGACTCAAGGTGGGACGTCGCTGCTGGAACCTCGCAGCTCGGCTTAGCCTCAGCAAAGCGCCTCAGTGTGGCCTGCCTTGCTCTGCAGACAATGAGCCAGGAGCTGAGCTTTGCTGATCTCAAGTCGCTCGGGGTGTTGTCCAACAGCGAAAAGGAGGGTGTGCTGCTGGAGGTGTGGCCGCGCAAGCCTGCGCGCTGTGACTGGCAGGCCTTCAAGGTGTGAAGCTGCTGCCGGCGTGATGCGTTGCCTGCCCCTGTTCAAGCATAACAAAACCTGTTGTGCCTGCAGGGAGAGGCGGACAAGGACGCAAAAGACAGCGAGCTGGAGCAGCTGGACCCGTCGCCGCCGCACCTCGCAAGCCTCGCCTCTGAAGTCGTGGTCGACACAGACCACGAGCAGCTCGGCTCCGGGCTAGTCGTTCTCGCCCGCAGGTGATTGAACTGCTGCCCTCATTGCATGCATGTGTTCGTTCTATAGAAGCTGATCAGCTGCGCTTGTGTTCCTTGCAGCTCCTTCCTGCCGGCTAGCAGCCACCAGTGCTGCGGCGCTGCCTACCAAGTGGACGTCGTCTTCCGCAACACCTCCGAGAGCCTGCTGTACATGATCGAGGACCACGACTGGGTCAGCTTTGTGCCCAGCGCCACCAACAGCTACAGCTACAGCTCCAGGTCCTCCTGGGAGTCGTCCAGCCGACGGACCGTGCAGTAAGTCAGCTGCTTTCCTGTTGCTGCTGCTGCTGCACTCCAGCAGGAGCTTCTGCAGCATGGCTGAAAATGCTGGAGGGCCGTCGCAGCTCGGACAAGGTTTGGCACCCGCTAAAGCCGGGAGCCAGCCACAGCGAGAGCTTCAACGTGGCGAGCTTTGGGGCCGCGGCCCGGCGGTACCAGCGCTGGCTGCTGCGCGGAACCTACACCATGCAGGCAAGCCTGCTTCCCAAGGCTCTGCTGGCACGTGCTGATTGGAAGCTGCTGATTACATGCTCATGGTTGCTGCAGATCCAGGAGCTTGGCACCGAGCACTGGCAGGAGCCGACGACCGTCAGCGTCGCCATCACGCTCGACACGCCCAAGTGGTTCCGCACCTCCGAGGAGTGAGCATGCTGAAGACAGCTGCGCGTTGCGCGCGCCTTGCTGCTTGCTGGCTGTATTCAAGAGCACTGAGCAGCTGGACAAGCTGTTGTGGAATGATAAAGCTGCAGTTGAGTGTGTGAAGACACGCTTCCGCACTGATGCTTGCCGGGCTGTGTATTCCTGCTTGGCCGCCTCAGAGGTTTTGACGTCCTCCTTGTGGCTGCTCAGCCGTACCTTCTTTTCAAGACGGAAAATTTCAGGCCAGCTTGAGAAGCCTACCACGCCGGTTCACACGGCAGATACCGAGTCACACTTGGGCCCCGATCAGCCTGCTTCTTTGCTCACTTGTATACGTGATGGTGCTGCGCCTGATTGATGCCAGGCTGCCAGATTGAACAATGGGGGAGGTTATCTAGCAGCACCTTTATGCTGCTCAGAAACACCACCAGCGGAAGCATGCGGGCTCTCGCCATCTATGTCGCGCCCGGGCCGCCTGGCGGCGGCCGCGCGCCGGAGGCCGCGGCGAGTGTGGCGCGCCGCACGGCTCCCATGGGCCGCCTCGTGGGCGCGGCAGGCAAAGAGGAGAACGCCGCCACGACTCTGATCAGAGCAGGTCTCAAGGTGACTCAGCCCGTTGGTGCTGCTGGAAGCGTGCAGCTGCGGGAAGCAGCGCTCCGAGAGCTCAGCGGGCCTTCTTGTGGTGGACTGCTGCAGACACTGAGCGGCGAGCTGGGCTTTGCTGATCTCAAGGCTCTGGCCTTGATGGAAAACAGCGAGAAGGAGGGCGTGCTGCTGGAGGTGTGGCCGCGCAAGCCCGCACGGGCGGACTGGCAGGCTTTCAACAAGGTGGAATGATTTTTGTTGCCGGCCTGCTGATGAGCCGATGCCCCTTGCTTAGGTGTCCGAGGAGAGCTGCGGCAGCCGCAGGAAAAGAGTGATGAAAAACTCGACAAGAACAAAGAGCTGGAGGAGCTGGACCCGCTGCCGCCGCACCTCGAAAGCCTCGCTGCCGAAGTCGTCATTGGCACGGGCCACGGGAAGCTCGGCGGGCTGGACATCATTGCCCGATGGTTTGTTGCTGACCTTCTGTCCCGCTGCCTTTATTCACGATCACAAATCTCTGCAGGTGCTGGAAGCTGACTGGTTGCACTTCTTGTGCTGCTTAATGCAGCTCTTTCCTGCCGGCCAGCAGCCACCAGTGCGGCGGCGCTGCGTTCCAAGTCGACGTCGTCCTCCGCAACTCCTCCAGCAAGTTTCTGTACATGATCGAGGATCACGAGTGGGCCAGCTATGCGCCAAGCTCTAAATACGGGGTTTCCTGGGAAAATTCGAGTCGCAGGACGGTGCAGTGAGACACCAGCTCCCTCCCACAGTGGCTTTCTGTGAAAATAAAATAAACGATAACTAATGCCAAGCTGCTGGTGAAAGCAGCTCCGAGAAGGTCTGGCATCCCCTTAACACCGGCAAATTCCTCAAGGAGAGCTTCAACGTGGCAAGCTTTGGGGCAGCGCCCCGGCGATACCAGCAGTGGCTCCTGCGCGGAACCTACACGGTCCAGGCAAGCCTCTCGTCACCGCTGTTGGAGGTGAGAGAAATCAGTTATTGGGGCCCCATGATGACCGGGGCCTGCTTGTGTGTCTGCTGGTCATCCAGCTGCTCATGCGCAAAGCATTGCATCTTACCCCATGTCTATGGCGCAGGTCCAGGAGATTGGCACTGAGCACTGGGAGAAGCCGACTTCGGTCAGCGTGTCAATCACACTCGACACCCCAAAGTGGTTCCGCGCCTTGGAGTGAGCGCGAGTGAAAGCCCGGCTGCAGTAGAGGATTCCAATTTGGCGCTGCTGTGACATGCAAGGGGTAGTCAGGTGGTTGCAGTGCTGAGTGGCTGGACAAGCTGCTGACGCCCTGCTTTCATTCTCGTGCGTGCCCGTGCCAGCTGCGTAGCTGGGCAATCGAGTGAGGCTTGGTGCATTTGCCAGGGCAGGGGAAAGGGCAGGAGTAAAGCCAAATTGAAGTTGGCGGCAGTCTGCGTTGGAAGGGAAGCAGCAAAAAGCAGTAGCAGCAGCTTCAAGTCAGGCAGGCCCTCGCTTCGCCGCCGCTTGCCCCGCTTCCGGCCGCCAACCCACCTTTGCTCCAAGCAGCAGGATGCAAAAAGAAGGCACGGCTCGCCCACCGCAAAGCGCAGGCCTCTTTGCCCGCCCCGCTGGCCGCGCGCGGGCTGCCGGCGTGGCGTGCGCGTCTATCAGGGCCAGGTCCGCAAAGCCGAAGAAGGCGGCCCAGTCCGAGGAGGAGCCGGCAGCCAAGCCCCTCGTCGAAGAGCCCCGCGTCCAGCTGAGCAAGAGCCTGGCGGCGGCTGACGCCCGGGAAACGCTGGCCTACAACGCCTGGGCCAAGGAGAGGGCCAGGGTGCGGGCCTGCATACACCCAGAGCTTGCGTTGTTGTGCAGCAGCACTTCCAGGCCAAGCTGGTGAACGCAGCTCCTGGAGGAGGAGGAGATAGCGGCAGACGAGAGCGGCCAGCGCCTGCGTCTGCTCAGGGAGACTGACGAAGGCTGCTACGTTCGCGTCAGGCCTCACAGCAGCCTGGATGCGTCAGCTCAGGAGGTAGGGCACTGCCCAGCATATGCCTGGTGAAACTCCTGCGCAGGGCTGAGCTGCCAGCTGGTGGCGCAGGAAGAGGTCGCGGCGGCAACGCTCCCGCCGCAGGACACTGCAGCAGTCGCAGTCTCAGGTTCTGCGTCCCTGCAATGCAGCAACGGGCTGCGCATCACGCTGCGCAGGCTCTCCTCCTGCCTCCCTACCCCCGCCACCTCGCTGTCTGAGCAGCAGACTCACAGAAGACCGCCCCCACCTGCAGCCTGTTCCTGCCCTGCGCCAGCTTTGCGGCCGGCCGCTACGCCTATGAGCTGAGAACCATCCTCCAGAACAGCTCCGCCAGCACCCAGTCGCTCAAAGTCCGGCTGCTCGATGCCGTATCTGTCGGCAGCGACGGCAGCCAGACCAGCATTCGGTCCGCTCCCCTCTTGCTGTGAGAAGCTCAGCGGATTCCAGAGAACCTCACGTCTGAGTCAAGCCGGCAGTAGAGCAGCTGGCGCAGCGAGGAGTCTGCTGTGACCAAGCTGCCGCCCGGCACAGAGTGCTCAGAGATGGGCGGCGTCGACTTTCCTTCGGCCAGGCTGGCGCTGCGGCTCACCTACCAGCTACTGGTGCGCTTACCAGCCGGCAGAGCAGGCTTGCCTGATTCAGTTCCAAGGCTCCTGAGCTGGCTGATGCAGGCGCAACGCGAGGGGCCGGAGGCGTGGGAGGAGGCTGGCACGGTCAGGCTGGACCTCGCGCTCAACACACCCGAGTGGTTCTGCATTTAGCGAGTGCCTTGCAGTGGGTGTGGCGTGGCCCCTGGTTTGGTCTTAGGGACAGCCTCAGCTGCCATTAACAAAATGAGTAGCGCTCCCTGCAGCCTTCCAGAGACCGTATGCTACATGAGCGGGTCGGATGGCATGTTACATCATGCCGCTCAGCTAGACTGCTTGGTAACGGCCCTATTACTCCGACACAGTGCTTAGTCCCCTGCCCTTTGGCAGTCTGAAGCCTTCTCCTGGCTGCCGCTGCTTGCATTGCCCGAAACCTGACCTGCTCTCTGCCCCATGACTCGTCACAGCCATTGTCTGCCTGCTACCCTCTTGCGGCAGCACACCGCTGTAACTCTCACGCTCAGCGTAACTCTCGCCGCTCAAACAGCAGCGTAACGGCTCATTCCTCTGCGCCGCCCGCCTCGGCGCGCCGCTGCCGCCGCCGCTTTCGGATCGGCACGCCGCCGCGCGACTCCAGCCGCGTCTCCTCCTCAACAGCCGCCATGCTGGCGAGGCGGCGAGCCTTGAGCACGCGAGTCAGGCCGGCCAGCACCGCCTTCTCATCCAGCTCCGCCTTGGCCAGCTGGTGGCCCAGCAGCGCCTCGATCTTCTGCACCAGCTCCACATCGTACTGCAGGCCCATAAGAATGGGGCTGAGTCAGTCCCTTGCAGGAGAGCAAGGCACAGCTGCAGCCTGTCTTCTTGGCGGCTGCAGCTGCGGCTGCGACTGCGGCTGCATGTGCAGGCAGCGGCAGCGACCAGGACAGGCTGGCGCGTGCGCCATGCTGCGCTGGCACCTGCGGCAAGTGCGTGCTTGTGGGGTTTTATGGCCGTGCAGATATGCACAGGCTCATCAGAACGCGACTGCTGCAAGAGAGACATGCGTATTGACGACTTGTCACCGGCAGATCGACTGAATTCGTGAAATGCAAAGCTGGCGTCGCCCCCTTTCCAGGCTTCGGGAAGAGGAGCTCTCTGACAGGCGCGCATCCGACTCCTGGCAGAGGCGCGCCTGGCTAACAAAGCTGAGGGCCCAGCCCTCCCGGCCGGCGCGCGCCGTGCGCCCCACGCGGTGCACGTAGTCGCGCGCCAGCACGGGCAGGTCGAAATTGATGACTAAGTCCACCTCGGGGATGTCCAGGCCGCGGGAGGCGACGTCTGTCGCCAGCAGCACCGGCACCGCTCCCGACTTGAAGCTGCACAGAAGAGGGAAGACAGAAAGGGTTGGTTGGGGGAGCAGAAGCAGCTGTTTGGAGGCTGAGGGGGTTGGCAGGGAGGTGAGGGTGCAGGCAGGCTGCAGCAGCAGGAAGGAGAGCTATGAGTCTGACCGTGACATGTGCGGGGAACAGGGCGGAAAGTGGACAGCGACAGAACTGCTGTGCTGAGCATGGAGCCATTGCAGGCCAGGCATGCAACTTGAGAGCCATTCGAGTGACAGCCCGGCAGCGACAGCACACAGCCTTGCCAGACGCTTCGCTCCCGCACCAAGTGCTCCAAGTCAGACTGGAAGAAAGGGAGGTGGCACCGGTTGAGCGCTGCCAGGCGGCGGCCCTGCGTCTTGTGCGAGTGCAGCGCGGCCGCCGGCAGTCCCAGCTGCTGCAGCGTGCCCTCCAGGTGGGCGGCTGCCCGGCAGGTGCCGACAAACACGATGGCCGATCGCAGGCGCTGCTCCTCGAGCCGCTCCAGCAGGTGCACCAGGTACACCTCCTTCACCTTGGCCGGGATGAAGAGGTACTCCTCCTTCAGCTTCTTGGCGGTTTCCAGCCCCTCGTACGCCTGCGGCGGTGGTGACAGCTGGCGGAATTGATTCCATGGCAGTGGGGGCTGGATACCTTCATGCGTGCGTTATTTCAGAGGCGGATGCCTCGTGCCTTGTTCCTCGAAATGCAAGGCGGCATTTGCCCTATGGCGTGAGGGCTGTGGTTTCGCATCGATCCACAATCAGCGATTGCTCACTGCCTCCTCAGCTGGGAACGGCTCTGAAACGGGCGGCAGGAAAGCGCCCCTGCCGACTTGGGTACTTGCCTGCTGCTAGGACCCTGTCTCCTTGACTTGTAGGCTTATATGGACAAGGATTTAGGGTTTAGGGCTAAAAGTTAGGGTCGTGAAGTAACATAACGGCTCACTGCGCGGGTGCTACCCTGAACTAACCCCTGGCCAGGCAGGGCCACGCCTCCTCAAGCATGTGGAACCGATGAATACATTCCGTCATGTATCAACTCTCTCTTTGACTGCAGGCAGAGGCGGCGGCTTGCCTGGAAGCAGTAGGCGTCGGTCAGCACGGCCGTCTGCATCGCCACGAGGCTGCGAGTCATCGTCGCGGAGAAGAGCAACGTCTGGCGGCCGGCCGGCAGCACCCCCCCGATCGTCCGCAGCTCCGATTCGAACGTCGGCTCCAGCAGCCGGTCGGCTTCGTCCAGCACCAGGAAGCGCACGCGGGCAAAGGCCGGCCGCAGATCCGCCTCGTTATCCAACAAGTCCTGCGATGGATGTTCAAGCCATTGACGGCGCTGCGAGTGTCTGTCCGGGTGTGCGACGCTCCGAAAACCGGGATGTGAGAGAGGGGGCTCGGCAGCTGTTGCTGGGGAGACGGCCTGCTCAGGCATGTCAGGGGTTGTCGGAGAGGCCCAGGGTGTGTGATCGATGAATGGCTCAGCAGCCATGCTGCAGGCACAGACAGCCTGCTTGAGCCTGTCAAGCAAGATGCATTGGAGGCATTGGAGGCATTGAAGCCACTCTGAATGACATGATCGAAAAAAGCGGGGCAATGCATTTCAAGGATCTCAACAGAGACCGCAGCTGTCTGCCTGCTGCAATCTGCTTCTGCCCTTCAGGGTTCAGCGAGCCAGCGTTGCTGGGCTGGGCCTGCTGTGAAACGGAAGCAAGGGCTGTGCTCGCGCTGCAAGACTGGTGGACTCCAAGGTCTCGAGAGCTTACCCTGAGGCGGCCGGGGGTGGCGATGACGACATGTGGCCGCCCGGCCAGCGCACGCGCCTGCTGCTGCATGTCCAGGCCGCCGATCACCACAGCGTCCTGCACCCGCCATTCAAGCTGTCTCGTCAGACCACCGCTGCTGTTGTGTTGTGAAGGTGCAGCGGGCGATGAGCAGCGGAGAGCCTGCCTGCAGCGACATGCCGGCGCCCAGCGCTCGAAACTGCTCTGCCAGCTGGAAGGCCAGCTCCCTGTGGCGGCGGCTCTGCGTCAGCCAGATGCAAGTTTGGGGGATTCGGAGCGTGGCAATGTTCCGAAGCTGCATGCCTGGTTGGCGTGAGGACGAGGGCAAAGATGCCGTACGGCTCCTCGGCCAGCTTCTGCAGGATGGGCAGCGCAAAGGCGGCTGTCTTGCCGCTGCCGGTGTGCGCGGTGCCAATCACATCCTTGCCCTGCAGCGCCGCGGCACTGCTGATGTGTTGAACAAGCAAACTTCCTTGCCAGCTCATATCCGGCCACCAACAGCAAGAACAACCACTGACCTCGAGGATGGCGGGGATGCAGCCCCTCTGCACGGCCGTTGGCGTCTTCATGCCCAGCGAGCCGCACACTCGGTCCAGCCAGGCGCTGACGCCCAGCGCTCGAAAGCCGGTCAGCGGCTCCGCCTCGCCCTCCACCAGCTGCACGGCCGCTCCCGTCGCCTTCTGCTCGGGCGGCGCCAGGCCCAGGTCGCCTGAGAACGGCTGCTCCGCCTTGGCGGCGGCAGCGCTCCCAGGACGCTGAGCGGGCGGCGGTGCGGCCGCCGGCTTGGCCCGCTTGCGCGGCCGCTTGGAGAAGACAGCGATGCTGCCATCATCTTCCATATTTGCAGCTCAGCTGCGAGAGCTGCGCGGCAAGACCGCGAGATGCGAATCGGGATGCCAAGTACAGAACAGTCAGAAGCGATGCAAGGCAATGGAAGGTAGCACGACTCTGTCCCTTGCTTTCAAGTTGTACGGATCCCTTCTTGGGCTCACTGTTCTCGGCGCAAGGTCCTGCAAAGTTTGGGTTTTGGCACCTGTGCAGTGCATTTGCGCAGAACAGCGTTCCGTTCATCCTTGCTTACCACCTGCAAGCACATAGCAGCATTGCAGAAGATCGCCAAGCGTACCTGCATTCATCAGCGCTTTATTTTCGGCCCCGCTTTCGGCAGAACGTTCCGGCATCTTGCTGCGGGAGGGCTCCCGACAGCGTGGGCTAGGACTTGAAAGCTTCCTGAACCCAACTTGGTTGAACTACGAGTGCGTAGGGGCGTAACAGCGAACGCACGCGGCCGGGGGCGAGCAGTAGAGCTGCTGCCGGGCGGCAGCGCGGCTCGCCGCCCGATGTCGCTCACTCTGAGCATCACAAACTGCCCAAACAATGTGAGGCCTTCGCATTGTCCACGGATCTGGGCGTGCCGCAAGACATCCTGAGCACTGCCTCGGCAACAAGGCAGCATGTGCTCCCCTGTGTCGCGAGAAGCAACTCACAGCCTGCTCTGCTACTATGCAGGAGCTGGCCAAGACGAACCAGGTGTTCGCCTCAGACCGGGAGCGCTGGGCCGGCAGCGTGCGCTACCTGGAAATCAACAAGATGTGAGCAGGCACTCTCCCCCCAAAAGTAAGCCTTGCCATCCGCATCAGCTGCTGACGCTTGTCACTGCCCGCAGCGTCTTTTCGGTCGCCTTCCATGCAGACATCGCGCCCGGCCAGCTGGGCCTCAACTCAGTACAGCGTCGGGTACGCCCATGTGCCCTCCACAAACCCCTGCCGCCACCGGCACCGGCAGCCTCACAGCCAGCACTTTTTTCCGCCTGCAGCTGATCCGCGCCTCGACCGGAGATGCCATCCCGGTGGCCGCCTTCCAGCCGCCGGCCGCCGGCTTTGACATCACCGTGCTGAGCGGCGAGCTGGAGCTCGTGTCCAAGGCCAAGCTGCGGCCGGGCAGCAGCCTGGAGCTGAACGCGCTGGAGGTCAGCGCGCACCTGCAGTCCCGCTTTGAGGGGCAGGTGAGCCTTCCGAGCGGGGGCCTGCTGGAGCTGCTGAGGAGCCTGGAGGCGGCTTACTCCGTGTCGAGTGACTGCAGGTGTTCACTGTGGAGCAGTCCTTTATGTTTGAGTTCCAGGGCACGAACTACATGCTGCGTGTGAGTAACCTGCTGGTGCTGGACAAGCTCAAGGAGCAGGCAAGCCTTCTGACGGAGGACCCCGTGCGGCTGCCATAAAGAAGGCGTGTGTGGGCTCAGGGAAGCGTTGCCGGCCGCAGGCGCCGGCGCAGCGCGGCCTGCTGGGCCCCAAGACCGCGTTCATCTTCGAGGCCAGCGCCGGCGGCGGCATCACCATCAAGGGGCAGCGAGGCGTCGCCGCGCCGCAGCTGTTCAAGGCCAAGGAGCTCAACTTTGAAAAGCTGGGCATCGGCGGCCTGGACGCGCAGTTTGGCGAGATCTTCCGGCGCGCCTTCCAGTCGCGCGTGCTGCCGCCGGCGCTGGCGGAGCGGCTGGGCGTGCCGCACGTGAAGGGCATGCTGCTGCACGGGCCGCCGGGCACAGGTGAATGATCATCCTGATCTGCGTCACTCACGCTGTCAGTGCGTTCCTCTGGCAACATGACACCAGCGCTGGCACTGCTGTCTTGCAGGCAAAACGCTGATCGCGCGCCAGATCGGCAAGATGCTCAACAGCCGCGAGCCGAAGATCGTCAACGGGCCGGAGGTGCTGAACAAGTACGTCGGCGCGAGCGAGGAGAACATTCGCGAGCTGTTCAAGGACGCGGAGAAGGAGCAGGCGGAGCGCGGCGACGCGTCCGACCTGCACGTGATCATCTTCGACGAGATCGACGCGATCTGCAAGCAGCGCGGCTCCGTCTCCTCCGGCACCGGCGTGCACGACACCGTCGTCAACCAGCTGCTGACCAAGATCGACGGCGTCGACGCGCTGAACAACATCCTGCTCATCGGCGCGGCCCCCTTTCTCGTGCCGGCGGAAAAAAACAATGCCGCCGCCGCCCGCCGCCGCTGACGACGACCCGGCACTGCGCAGGCATGACCAACCGGAAAGACATGCTGGACGACGCGCTGCTGCGACCGGGCCGACTGGAGGTGCAGGTCGAGATCGGGCTTCCGGACGAGAGCGGGCGGCTGCAGATCCTCAAGGCACGCTCCAAAACATCCGCTCAAAACGCCACACAGATTCCCATTCAACCCGCCGCTCAGCAGTGCCGCTGTCTGTTGCCGCAGATCCACACCAACAAGATGTCCGAAAACTCATTCCTATCGCCGGACGTCGACCTCGCGAAGCTGGCCGGCAAGCTTTTCCCTCTCAACAAGCTTTTCCATCTGCTCGGCTCGGCGCATGAAAGGTGCCCATCATGAGACCCTCTCACCGATGCCGATTCCTGTTTCACAGGCAGCACGAAGAACTTCAGCGGCGCCGAGATCCAGGGCCTGGTCAAGAGCGCCATCTCATGGGCGCTCAACCGCCAGATCAATGTCGGCGACCTGTCGAAACCGGTGGACGAGGACAACCTCAAGGCAGGCCGCCCCTTCAGTAGACAGCCTGTCATTCACACAATCCACAACACACACTACAGGGCTTCCTGGCTTCTCAGTGCCGGTCCCGAGCTGCCTTGCAGCTTGGCATCGCCCTCTCCGAACTCGCACGGTCCATGCGTGCCTCAGAACACATTCTGCCGTTCAAATGCGTCTTGTGGCGCTCAGTCTGGGCAGGCCGCCCACCCTCAAGGCCGCCAGCCTGTTATTGAGACGGGCCGCCCTAAGGACAGCGCTCGCAGCCAGACTCCTCGGCCTTGCTTCCGAGATTCCTTGCAGCTTGGTGGGATGCTCTCAGGGGCTTCGCGTGTGGTCCCTTTGTGCCCTAGCCATGTGCTTCAAGTCAGTCATGAGCCTCATTCCTAAAGCCTGAATCAGGATTGCTTGCATCCCGCTTTTAAACAGCCTGGCCGCCGGCTGTGCAGGTGACCATGGCGGACTTTGAGCAGGCGCTGACGGAAGTCAAGCCGGCTTTCGGAGCCGTGACGGACACCCTGGAGGCTTTCCGCTCCAACGGCATGATTGGCAGCGGGCCGCGCATGCAGCAGCTGCAGGCGACGCTGCGCACGCTGGTCTCGCGGGTGCGCCTTCCTTTGCGGCCCCGTGCTTTTGTTGTATGCTGCAGCAGGAGGCTACCTGCGGTGAGCTTGACCCTGGGGCTCTCGAGGGTGGTGGGGATTCCGGCATGTGGGCGCCGGCAGATGCCCCCCCGGACACAGGGTTCTTTTTCCGTAGAAGGGAAGAGCTAAGAGTCGTTCCCCTTACACAGGCACGCCATGATGTTGCATGGAATGCAAGGTGTGCCGTGGATCCCTGTCTGCATGCCAGCCTGCAAAGTGGCAGCAACCCCGTGCCAGAGCAGCTCCCTGAAGCTGCCAAGCAGCTTCCGAGCAGCTGCCAGGAAGCACACACGCATGTCAAGTGTTTCAATCCACAAAATCGCTCGACAGAGCGCCTGAGGAAGAACGAGCCGCACATGCGGGCGTGTGCATGTCTGCTCCGAAGGAGCATGCTGGGGGCTGAGCGGCATGTGCCGGCATGTGCCATCTGCAGGTGCAGAGCAGCGACCGCACGCACCTGCTGACCTGTCTGCTGGAAGGCCCCGCCGGCAGCGGCAAGACTGCGCTGGCGGCCACGCTGGGCATAGAGTCGGGCTTCCCCTTTGTCAAAGTGATCAGCTCCGCCAACATGCTCGGCTTCTCGGAAGCTGCCAAGGCGGCGCACATCACCAAGACGATAGAGGACGCCTACCGGGTGAGGCCCCCTTCCCTTCCCACCCCTCCTCCACAACTGGGCCTGTGGCATGGCATTTGCGCTCCTCTCTCAGCTGCAGCCGGAGCAGCTCGCCTGTTTTAGGAGGCACAGTGCGCCCTGCTTCGAAGGGAGGCTGTGTGAACACAGGACAGTCACAGCAAAAGGCAGCCGAGTGCGCTCACATCGCAACTGAGCTGCGAGCTGACGCAGCCTGCTCGAAGGGTGTGCGCACCGGCGATGCAAGAATCTGCCCGGCTCTTTCTCCCAGCCGCTGCATACCTATCAACAGTAGGCTGCTCCCTGTGTCACTGTCAGCCAGGCGAGGCAAGGCTCTCCTGCGGTTGCCGCAGTCAAGCAAGGCTCTCCTGCAGAACCACTCTGGGCCCATAATTACCCTGCTGGGCCCCGCAGTCACCCCTCTCTATCGTCATCCTGGACAACCTGGAGCGGCTGCTGGAGTACGTCCCCATCGGCCCCCGCTTCTCCAACACGCTGCTGCAGATCCTGCTGGAGCTGCTGGAGAAGCCGCCGCCGCGCGGCCGCCGCCTGCTCATCGTCGGCACCTCCTCCGACCGGGAAGTCATGGGCTCGCTCGGCCTGGCCGCCGCCTTCAACATGGCCTTCCACGTGCCGCGGCTGCGGGAGGACGAGATCCGGGCGGTCATGCTGGCGACCGGCGCCTTC
>BHFV01000148.1:0-45639 GCA_003568905.1 Trebouxiophyceae sp. KSI-1 | reverse complement strand
ACGGCCATGAAGGTCAGCGCGGCAGTCGCTGCATTTGCGCCGCAAGAGGGGCGTCAGTGTCCGGACAAAGGCAAAGGCACATGCAGGTCGCCTTAACCCCAAAGCACATGTTCACTTCCTTGTGTTCGCTTCCTTGCGTGCTTGTGCGATTGTGTGGAGTGTGCAGTCTGGGTGAGCCTGAGCCTGAGCCTGAGCCTGCCAGCCTGCCAGCCTGAGCCTGGTGGCGACACCAATGGGCCAGCCTCGCTGTCTGGCCGCACTGGCAAGCTCGCAGCTGGGCTGCGTGCTGCTGCCAGCGGCACAGCTGCAGTCAGTAGCCCAGGAGCCTCCAGCGACCGTGCGGCAGTTGGTGTCGAACAATGACAATGACAATGACAATGACAATGACAATGACAATGACAATGTCGGCAGGGGAGAACCGCACCAATGGTCACCAGCAGGTCCAGGCTCACGAGCTCGTTCCTGCAGCAAGCAGCCCGTGCTCAGCGCTAGTCTTTACTTTTTTTTCTTTTTCCTTTTCTTTTTATTTCACCAAAAAAGTGGTCGCTCGTTTGATCGAGAAGATCTTGCTGGGCATGCCAAGCTGCCGCCACCAGTCACAGCGAGGGCAGGCGCGCTGGGAGCTGTCTGGGTCTGGGGCTCTCACCGCCGATGGTCCAGCTCGATGTTGATGAGGTCCTCCGTGTCGTCGATCCGCTCTTTCAGCTGGAAGAGTCCTGAAAGCAGGAACTCCACCTGCCCGCGCACATCGCAGAATCAAAACGCGGCGCTGCAGGAGCTTCGCACGCGGGTGGCTGCACCAGCCGTGGCTGGGACGGAAATCTCATTGACACAACGTCACGTAACGTTACGTAACATAACACAACGTCATGTGACGTTACGTAACTCAACGACCACGAGCCATGGGCTTGCCGCGGCAAGATGCAACCGCACGAGGCAGCCAGGGCAGTGTGGAAGGCATGCAGGCCCCCCGTGAAGGCCCCCAGCACGTTGGCAATGATGCGCCCGCGCCCGCGTGTGAGTCGCGTCGCTCTCAGCAGAGGAGGGCGATGCACGCGCCTGCATGAAGTACGATTCCAGCAGCGCCTCGCACTCCTCGATGTCGTGCGGATCGACGGCAGTCTGCGCAGTCTTGACCGTCTGCCGCTCCAGCTTGTCCAGGCGCCGCAGGACCTCGTCGGCGGTGAACGATTCCAGGGAGCCAGGCCTACAGGGACAGCAGGCGGGCAGCACGTCATCCCTGCTTGCAGGCCACACATGCCTCTGTGCAGCGGGAGGCTACCTCTGGTGGGCTTGACCCTGGGGCTCTCGAGGCTGATGGGGGATTCCGGCACA
This sequence comes from Trebouxiophyceae sp. KSI-1, assembly GCA_003568905.1. NCBI lineage: Eukaryota > Viridiplantae > Chlorophyta > Trebouxiophyceae > Trebouxiophyceae sp. KSI-1. The sequence continues at coordinate 44,304 of BHFV01000148.1, read as the reverse complement.
TGGGTGCCTGTTTAGATTCCCCCCCGAACAAAAGAGCTTTTCCGTACAAGGGACGAGCCTAGAGTCGCGCCCCTAATGCCTCCGATGTAAGCCGGCCCTGAATCAAGCGTATGCTGCACGCATGGTGTGCGGGCATGCTAGCCACACTTGCCTCCGACGAACGCTGCCACTGAAACAAAACGACTGCTGCGCGCGCGGCATGCATTAGGCACCGGGAATGCAGCCTGTCTTGGCACAGCAGCTCTCAACTTCTGGCCTTGCAAGTAGAGAGGGAGGGAGGGAGGGAGAGGGGTGCCTCCACATGCACGCTGCCTCTGAAACAGACGTCTGCTGCACGAACGGCGGCCGGGCATGCTGCCCGTCTTGGCACAGCAGCTGCTCAAGTCCTGGCCTTGCAAGTAGAGAGGGAGGAAGGAGTGGAAAGGAGCGCACTGCTGCTCCTCGGGAACGTCATCCATGCCGGCGGTGACCCGCAGGCTCTCCCGCGCCAGCGGGTTGCCTCGCAGCGAGTCACGCGCCAGCGAGCCGCCGCGGTACCTGCTCGGCATCCCAGCCCAGCCTTCTTGGTTATGGGCCTTCAGCTGGAAAGCAGCGCCGACCCTGCTGGCTCCGCCCCGGCTGTTACAGGGCAGCCACACTGGAAGCAGCTGGACAGCCGGATGGAGAAGCATGGATCTCGGCAGCAGCAGCCAAGGAAGCCGCCTAAAGCAGTCTGTACTCTTCTGCGGCTCCCGCCTCCTGGAGGGGAGAGCCTCTAGCAGCGCGGCCGCTGCCGCCGACGCAAGCAGCAGCCCTCAGGCCAGGAGGTGTGATTCGAAACACACGTCCGGATTCCAAATGTAGCGAGTTTGAATTCGAACAGCTCGCCTGGGGAGCGGCGATTCGAGCGAGTCCATGCGGCCGAGCGCGGCCAGCTCGGCCGCCTCGAGCTCCTCTCTCCGGCCGAGATACATGTCTGCCATGTCACTGTCGTCGTCCAGCAGCCGCTCCAGCTCCTGCCGATGGACGGGAAGGCAGGCAGCAGTCTCAGCACAAGCGCCTGGCGTTTCCACACAGGGCGCACAGCAGCTGCCGTCTGTTTGAGACCCTCTCGACCCTCACTTCGAGTTCCGTTTGCTCTCCCCCATGAACCACACATCGCATTGGATTCAGGCCGCCGACGCGTGTCCGCTGCGGTATCCATCACCAAAAGAGTTCGTAAAGTGACGTAACATGACGTGACGCAACGCAACGTAACGTTACGTAACGTAACGTAAGGAGAACGTTTCTTGCTCCATCTCACCCTCCGGCGTGCGGCATGCAAACCGTCAAGCTCAAACGGGCGTCGGCTCGGCGGGCTGCGCTGCGTCGGCAGCAGGCCAAGACTGCCAGGTGGGGACCCCGACTCGAAGTAGGAAACTCGGGCACGGGTTCTAATCCAGATTGAGACGGAGAAAGACGCACGTTTTTGACCTTGCGCACCCGCACCATCAGCTTGTTCATGCTGGTCTTGACGTTGCGGACCGTCTCCAGGTCCCCACGATTCACCTGCGGCCGGCCGGTGTTTAGGGTTTAGGTCTTAGGGTTGCGCCAACTCAGGCAGCACTTACCCGCCCTGCAACCTTCGCCGCAAGGCTCCAGGGGCGAAAGCTGTGCTGCTGCCGCCCCCCAGCGCTGCACATGCCACGCTGACAGGGCTGAAAGAGCCCCCGGGGCGGCGGTCAGGCAGGCTTCCGTTCCACAGAGCCAGCCGAGGCTGCTCCCACCGCTGCCCGAATCGCAGCTGCCGTGCGGTCAGGCGGGCAGCACACTGCCTCCAGCAGCCGCGAGCGTGCACTGTCCAGGAACGCTCGACAACACACCCTTAGTCCTGAAGACCCTAAACCCTAAATCCTGAGCCCGGCGAGCTGGCGGGCGGCGGGCGCGCCATGTGGCTCAGCCGCTCGAGCGGCGCCGACGCGGAGAGCTCCAGGTCGGCGCATTCGCGCGACAGCATGCGGATGACAGTGGACAGAGCGCACTCGAGCGCCCGCAGCTCGTACGGCAGCTGCCGGTCGACGGGCAGCTGACTCACGATCCTGCAGGCGCGCAGCGGCGGTTGTGGGATGCGGAAGCGGGGGTGGGGCGAGGAACAAGTCGCAGGCCGGCTTGGTCTCCAGCGTTTGGGACTCCTGAGCCGATGTCGGACTCTGAATCCCAATCTCTGGCCCTGAATAAAGCCCTAGACTAGAACCCTAGTGAAAACATAAACCCTAGAGTTTCTGGCGTGTCCGCCTGCAGGCTGCGCAGCGAGCTGGGCTGGGCCCTCTCATCCGCATGGCAGCCGCTGCTTCCCATCGATGAGTCAGCGGCATGGCTGGGAAGGCTCGCAACGCCTTGTCGACATCGAAGCAGATCTGCTTTGTTCATTGAGCGCTTGAAGGGCCGGCACACTGGACACCTGGAGTTGAGCTGCGACTGCTCGAGTCCAAGTCAGCATTCGCGCGCCGGGCGCGAGTCAGCTGAATGGCTCCAGCAAGCCGAATACTTCGAAGTTCGGGGTCTAGCCTTGAACCGAAACCCTAAACCCTAAGCCCAAAAACCGAGGCGGGAGCGCGCCGGTTGGAGGCGGTCGGGTGGCCCTCGTTGCCGGCCTGGATTCTCATCACCAGCTCCTTCACAAAGGCGCTGTCGCGATCCGGCGCCTGGATCGCGTCGCCTCCCCCGGACTGCGGCACCGCCAGCACGTACAGCTGCGAGGCGGCGGCAAGGTGTCACTGTAACTCCCGCCGTAACTCGCGCGGTAACTCCCCCTTCATTGTCGGAGTGATGGCCTGGTCGAGAAGCAAATATGTGGGTGAAGGCCGTCTGGGCAAGAGCTCCTGCTGCACAGCATGCCTGAAACACTGGCTGGCTCTGGCGGCAAGCAGCGTGTCATCTGGGACTCAGGAGGGAGCTGGCACCTGGTCCTTGCAGATGAGCATGCGCACGCTCTCCAGGTTGACAACGAGCGCCTTTTCGCGGATGAACAGGGCCGATGGATAAGGGATGGGCACCTGCAGGAGGAGCACCGGCTCTGCGAATCAGAGCTCCGGCAGCGGGGCTCTGCTTTGATGAATGGTCCCGCTTCCTCAAGCCTGACCCTCCATTATCTAGGAAGAGCTGCTGCCATGGGCCAATATGGCCAGGCGGTGAGGGGGGACTCACTGCTGGGTCCAACATGCCTGCGTGCACCGGCAGCGAGCCAGGGTGAGCAGCTGGAAGGAAAAGCCAGCAGACGGGCACATGGCACTGAAAGAAGTGCAGAGGCGCACGCAGATCGCGGTAGGGCACTCCCAGCTCCGTCACGAGCGCATGCTTGTCCACCTGGACAGTCAGGTAAAAGGTCTGAGGCGCATGGCGAGCAGGCACGCAGTTTGAAGGCAGCGCAGCAGAACATGCAGCAGTTGGAGGCCCTCAGACTAAGGACTTTGCTGCAGCTGCTAGAGATATCGAACTCTGATGCCCCCGCAAGCTCTCAATCGCGATGCAGCGCCTCCGACTGCGTCCCTGGGAGCCGAGCTGTTGTGCAACGAATCCCTGGTGCAGATCTCGCCCATCAGCGAGCTCGGGGCCCCGCCTACTCGCCTGGCTAGCGCCCGCGACACAATGTTCTTTTATGCCGACATACGGTCGTCCCGGCGGCTGCTGGCAGTGCGGCACGCAGCGTTTCCTATCACTCGTTTAACAGCAAGTCGGCAACCAGCGCCGCGCACGGGGGCTCGCGTGCCGCTGCCGCTCGTGCCGACAGCTATCAGCGAGCCGAGTGGCGCGCAAAGCTATTGATGCCGGGCAGGCGGCTCGCGTATCGTATCACAACATGGTGTTGGTGTGCATGTGCCGACATATCGCAGCACACTGCCCGGCGAAGCTGTCGCAGGACGCTGCAACGGGATGCAAAGCTCGTCGCGGGCAGCGGGGAGCGCACCGTGACGAGCTTCAGGCCGCCCTGACTGTCGACGTGCAGCCACTCGCGCGGCTGGCCGGCCGACTGCAGGAACGGTTGCGTGTAGCCGGCGGCCAGCCGCGGCTCGCTGGCATTCGACACATGGCGGTGCTGCTCGCGCTGCAGCTGGAAGAAGGTAGTCAACAGGCCCGCTGGCATGATTGCCAGCACTCGCCACTGGCACGAGCGTCGCGGCAAATGCCGGCGAGATCGGAAAGTTATAGGGTTCCCACTCGAAACAACGCAGGCGGCAAGTCGGCGTTTGTTCAAATCTCGATGAACAGCTCGACTTTCAGCAGGTCGGCGAAAGCGGTCCGGATGCGCTGCTCCCGCTGCTTCCTCGTCAGCCGCGCGCCCTTCCCCGCCGGCCGGTTGGCGCGCACGTTGGCCAGCTGCCACTCACACACGCCCTGCCGCAGCACCCGGCCCTAAGCCTCAGCCTCAGTCTCAGGTTGTGTCATGCAGAGCAACCAAGAGTAGATGCAAGCGACAGGTCGGCCCATGACCCGGCACGGGACAGGCTTCCAAGCACTCCATACCGATGCCAGGCGTGAGTCACGGCACGATGCTCGAGGCAGGCTCTCGGGGGCGGCAGCGAGGTGGCAGGAAGGTGGCAGGAAGGCGCTCGCCTGCGCCTCGTCAACAGCCGCCACCTGCAGCACCTTGGTGTCGCAGGCGTCTCCGGCAGCGTCCGGCCGCCGGAAGGTGACCGTCATCGGCAGCTCCCGGAAGCGCTCCAAGTCGGCCGGCACCCGCACATCCCGCTCCGCGCCCTGCAGCCGCAGGTCCTGCAGTCTCAGAGAAGACCGAAGCCGCGGGGGGTTTCTCGGCCTTAGACCGCCGCAGCACGCACTGTGCCCTGTCCTCGGACAGCAATGGGGCGGCTGTGACCCCCTCCTTTCAGACGCGCCTGCGGCTGCCGCTGCCACACACATGCAGATGCACATGCTGAGGAGCTCACACATGCCATCGCATTCCTCCAGAGAGCCCAAACTCGGCTCCAGGAAGCTCAGGCAAGCCGTGCCGCCAAACACTGCCCTGCACTTGCCGCACTTTCTCGCACCGCAGCACACAGCGGGGCTGCGGCGCGTGTTTGCTGCCGCGCCAAGCAGAGCGGCAGGCAGCTGCTGTGCGCGGCGGCCGCTGAGCGCGCGGAGGGACTGCCGCCAGGATGCCTGGCGAGCGCACCGGGGAGGAGACTTCGAAGGAGACCGCCCCGGCCGCCTCCTCGCCCAGCCGGGCCTCGAAATCGGCGTACAGCGCGCGGGAGAAGGCCTCGATCTCGTCCAGCGTGGGCGAGCCGAAGCGGTCCGCGAGCTGCACACACAGCAGCTCAAATGGATGTGAGCCGTCGTGTGCATTAGTACATGTGTGCAAATCATGCGATCATCATGCCGATGGTCATGCCATGTGTTCCATTCCGTGTGTCCCCGTGCAATACAGTTCTCCCACGCCATTCTGTGGGCGGCGCTGAGGCTGGTTGCTGCCAGCAGCAGGCATGCAGCCAGGCAGGGGCAGCCGCGCACCCGACTGTGGTTTCCCCAGCAGCAAAGGCGCCCCAAAGCAGCTGGCAGCCTGCCGCCCCTCCCCTCCCCCTCGCATGAAGGCTGGCCTGAAGCCTTGCACTCCAAACACCCGGTCCTGAGCTGCACAGCAAGCCGGTATGCTGGCATGGCTGCATGGATGGGAGAGGGGGAGTTGCATGGATGGGAGAGGGGGAGTGCCTTGTCGAGGCGGAGGTCAATCAGCTGCCGGCCCGGCACCGCCCGGAAGGAGTAGAGCTCCAGGCCGGCCATCTCGGGTTGCTCCAGCACCTGCCGGGCGGCTTCCAGCGCCGCCTGGCCCCTGCAGCGGCCGCAGCGGCAGGATGAGAGCTGTGGCCGGGCATTCCGCAGGCGGCGGGCTCCTCCTGAGGCATGTACAGCGCTGGACTCATGCGCCTCTCGCAAGCCATTCAAGCCGACAGCCAAGCTGCAGCTTGCATAGCCTCGGGCTGTGCGAGGGCTGGAAGGGGAGGGGCTTTGCTGATTTGAGGGCTGCAGTGCGGAGGAGGCACACCAGGAGGTGCCTGCTGTGTCTGTGGCGGGGCCGCTGTCATCGGAGCTCAGATCCTCGCTCAGCTCCCCGTCTGAGAAGTCTGAGAAGTCGCCCTCCGCCTCCGCGTCCAGCTCGCCCAGCACCGCCTCACCTGCTCCTGCGGCGCGCAAGGAACATGGCGTGTTGCTTGTGCTACACTCAGTGAGCCTGCTGTGGAATCGGTGCTGGGAGGACCGTGAGTCACCTGCTGGATAGGCGCGCGTGGTGTGACTCCTGCGGAGCTCTGCAGCGCCGCAGGCTGGTGCAAGCCTGCATGCACACCGCTTGTTGAGCATACCACTCGTGAGCCTGGTCAGGCACCGCAAAAGGGAAACACACAGTACCTGATGCACAAGAAGTTGCAAACAGAAACTGGTCCTCTCGTCGGCCGCAGCTCGGCCAGGCGTGCCGAGCAACCGGCCAGCTGGTGCGCATGGCGGCCGGTGCCCAGCAGCTGGCCGGTTCGCATAGCGTATCGGTGCAGAGCGCTCAGTGTAGCTAGTTGGTGCCACCAGAGGGCTCCCTGGCCGCCTGCGGGCGCAACCCTGAGTTCCGGAAAGCTTGATGGAGACCAACCGACTGCGATGCGGCTTGCTGCGCCTGCTGCCTGCTGTTCATATGCTGGCCAGCTCACCTTTACCGCCCAGCGCCGTGCGGATCATGAGCCGGAGGCAAGTTCTGGCGTTGGGAGCAAGAGCAGAGGGGAAAACCCGCATGTTCGTGCTAGAAGGGGCGCCATCGCAGTCGCGGCATCGGCCGACGGCGAGCTCTCTGGAAGACACAAGTCCTGCATTGCATCCAAGCAGCTGATTCCGGTCGATTGAGAGCCTGGTGACATTTGCGCGCGTGGCCTCTGCAGCTTCTGGCCACTTTGCCCCCCACGAGAGCAGCATGTAAGCGCCTTCGCACTCCGGCATTCCTGACATGATCATCTTGTAGAGCAGCAGGCAAAGCCGTGCGGCATGCCGGGCGACGACGAGGATGCCGGCCTGCTGCGCACCGCCCCCTCCTCCAGCGCGGCGGCCAGCGGTGATCTCGACGCTCCAGAGCCGCTTCTTTCATGGTGCTCGCTGCCTCGCCTCTCGTCGGCCCCACCCTCCGCCGCCACCCGCCGCCGCTGAGACCGAAAAACGCGTGCTGCCAGGGCGGAACGGCGCCCCTGGCGCCTGCTCGCCTTCTTCTGCGCCGTCATGTTCCTCGTCTGGTTCGACAACGGTCTCTTCGCTAGCAATGGCGTGACGGGCTGCTCTGTTGACTGCGACGACCCCGTCGGCTTTCCCACAGCCCAGGTGCTTCCCATGCTTGGCGACCTGAAAAGCTTTTTGGAGAGTGACAGTCCCTCAATGCAAGGCTGAGGAAGCGGTGATTGGAGATGTAACGCCTGCTTCTCGCATGAAGGGTGACTTCCGGCTGAGCCAGTTCCGGCTGGGAGTGCTGGCGGCGGCCTTCATGGTTGGCCTGATGGTGGCGTCCGTGCTCCTCACCCAGCTGACGGCCCTCATCTCGCCCTTCCGCCTCGTTGGTAAGCCCATCCGGATGTGCGGCTGTATCGCAAGTGGTGCTCCTGTGCCACTGGAGTCCCAGCAGCGCCTCAACACTGCTACAAGCCTGCTTCCTGCTTCTGCCCTGAGCAGCTCCTGAGCGGCTCATCCATCGCCATGAAAGCAGCAGCTGCTCGCTGCCGGCACACTGCCTCCTGACGCTTGGGAGCTGCGAGCCAAACTTCTGATGTTCTCATGCTGCAGCCGCTGATTTTGACCCTCAATTATATGTTGGTTTATGGTTCAGGGTACCCTAAAAATTGCATGCAGGCCTCGGCATGGCCGTCTGGTGCGCAGCCGCGCTCGCGACCGGCGCCTCCCGCGGCTTTTGGAGCCTGCTAGCCGCCCGCTGCTTCGTCGGGGCGGGTGCCCTTCCCCCGCCAGCCGGTCCCTTCCATCATCTAACAGGGCAGCAGGCGCAGCCATCCACGTCTCAATGCTTGTGTGCTGCAGCTGTGGCCGCCAGGCCCCAGCTGGCGGCCCACTTCTGAGGTGACTCGCGGTCTGATTGACCTACAAAAGCTGCCCAAGTGCTGGACGCATCAGGCGACAGCTTGTCTGCATGAAGAGGGTCGTCTGCGAGAAGGAACTCTGTGTGACTGGGCCCTGAGGATGACAGCGCTCCTGTGGCGGCGCGGCAGGCGAGGCATCAGTGATCACGCTGTCCGCCCCCTTCATAGACGACGTCGCGCCCAAGGCGGCCGTCAGCCTCTGGTTCGCGCTGCTCTCCTCTGCGCCGCCGGTGGGCGTGGCGCTGGGTGCGCTGCCGGCACCTGCTCCCCCTCCCTGGCCTTCACAGCTGCTGTATATCTCTCACATCAGTTTCTTTTTCAGCGCAGCCAAACAAGCAGCTTTATGCTGATGCAACACAATGTTTCATTTGGTAAGGTGCAATCTGCCTTTGTCATTGCAGTCGCCGTCGCCGCTGCTGTCGCCCGCACCACTCCCATAACCTGTCTGCCAAGTCTGGCACTCTCAGCACCCCATTGGTGCGCCCGCAGGCTACATCTTTGGCGGCGTGGCGCAGGCCATCGGCTGGCGGGCCTGCTTCTTCCTGGAGGCCTGCCTCGCGCTGCCGATAGTGGCGGTCGCACTGCTTGCTCCAGACGTGGCGCTGCGGCAGGGGCAGGGCAAGCCAGCGCAGCGCCTACCGCCGGGCAAGCTTCCTGCTTCCATGCCGTGCCTGCCCTGGCTCCATGCACCAGCCATGCGAGTGACAGCAGGCAGCGCTGGCTTGCCCGTGCCTGGGGTTCCTCGCTTGCGCTCTAAACTGACCCTCTGCTCTGCAGCCTGCTGCGGCCGCCGCGGCAGGAGCTCGCTCAGCCCCCCCGCGTGCCTCTCTAGCACACCCCACAACTGTAAGCGCCGGGCGGTGCTCGCCGCTTAGTGGAGTGCTTGATGCGCAGTGTGAGTGTGTTTGTGTGGCCAGAGGGGAAAGCTGACAACTAAAGCGGAGCCGCTCAGGAACAATTTTGTACATGATGAGGCGCAGGCAGCATTATAGGCAAGGGAAAGCCTGTCCTTATCGCACTGTATTCGCGGTTCATGAAGCATCAAGGCAGTGGGTTGCAGTCAGCTGCTACAACAACCCCGCAGCCCAACTCGGTGCACCGCATGCTGCTGCAGGCAAGGAGGCGGGCGGCGGGCGGCGCATCGCCGCTGGCCTGCGGGGGCTTGCGCAGGACGTGGCCGAGCTGCATCGGCACCCGGTCTTCCTACTGAACAGCCTGGCGTTTGCGCCCATTCAGGCTGCCGTCGGCGCCTTCAGCTTCTGGGGGCCCAAGGCGAGTCGCTGCCTCCACCGGCACGGTGCCGGAAGGTCCCGTCGCGAGAGCAGCAGATGCCCGCCTGCCGGCAGCGCCTGGCGCCTGCATGCACATGCCCTGAGCCTGGCTGGTCCAAGCTGCTGCCGCTCTTTGTGTGTCAGTGGAGCCCCTTTCGATGCACGCCGCCAGTGCCAGTTTGCCGCTGGCTGCTGCGGCTCTAGCTGCAAAGCAGCCACGTACCATCTCCTCAGGGGTGCTATCACACAGTGCCTCCTCTCAGAGCTTGGCTGCCTGCAGGTCGTGGCGGAGCTCTTCCACCTGGACCCCGATTTCGCCAACCTGGCGCTGGGCGGCCTGACCATCGCCTGCGCCCTGCTGGGCATCCTGGGCGGCGGTGAGCCCATGGTACCCGCATGGGGCGGCAAAGTGCAAGCGCTCGCAAAGCAGCGCCAGCACGCGCCTCTCGCTGCAAGCCGTCCGACTCCTGTAAGTGCCGCAAAGCCCATACGGGAGTCTGCAGCGGGCACTGGGACTGTTGCGTGTGATGGGGATGTTCTGATGCATTGGAGTAGAGCAATCGCTCGCTCCAAGGCTTCCTTCCCTACCAGAGGAGCTGCTTAGCAGAAGGGCCCAACAGACGGCTGCCCTCTCAAAAGCTGGCTTGTCAGCGGGCGGCAGCGAGCCTGCGGGGTTCGGCAGGCGGGCTGAGCGGGCTGCATCGGCGGGGCGCAGGCGCGGCGCTGGATGCTTTGGGCGCCACCATCCGGGCGGCCCTCGGCCTGCAGCTGCTGTCCAGCCTGCTGGGCCTTGTTTTCTGCGCGTTGGCAGTCACGCTCATCAGCAGCGCCTTTTGGGCCTTCTGCCTGCTGTTCGGCGTCGGGCTCTTCGGCCTCTTCGTAGCGACCGCGCCCCTCTGTGCGGCCCCCCCCTCCACTCCTCAAATCGCATGCTGCGGCACTGGAAATGCACCGAGACGTGCGTCTCACCCGCATGTCTGGCATGTGGGATATGGGCTGCCCAGCGCTTTCCAGCCAGCAAGGCAGCGGACTGCTGGCTGCTGCATGCTCCATGCCATGTCCCGTTTGCAGCAATGCGTGACTCAGCAATGTGTGAATGCGGCTGTCCCAGACGCGGTGGGCATGTGGAGCGTGCCGCTGCCGCAGCGGCCGGCCGGGCAGGCGTACATTGTGGTGGTCATGCACCTGCTGGGCGACGTGCCGAGCCCGCCCTTTGTCGGCGCCATGCAGGGTGCCCCCTTCACCATCCACGTGCTCTGCTCTGCCCAGGATGGCGCTAGTCTTGCTGCCTGAAGTCGACAGGCAAGCCAGAATGCGTCCGAATGCCACAGGCAGGCAGTCTGCGGCTGAATGGGAGGAGTCTCATGCCCGCAGGCTGGCTGCACAACTGGCACTGGAGCATGCTGACCGTGATCGGCTACCTGCTGGTCTCCGTGCTGCTGTATAGCGTTAGCATGGTTGTTTGCAGCGACGCGCCAGATTATCGGGAAACCGAAGAAGTGGAAATCGCGGCGTAGTGGCCTGGCACCACTGTCCCGCCGGCCTGTCTTGCCGAGCCAGCGGCGGCGCGCTCAGCTCCCTGGGATTCTAAACCAGCCCACTCAGCCTTGTACTCAGAAATGCATCAGCGTGGCTGATTCCGAATCGGGCGCCGAGCGCCAGACATAAGCTTGAGAGCATTGAGGGAGAAAGCATTCTGCTTCAGAACTCGCTCGACGCACACCGCACCGCCTCTTCGCCGCCGCAGGCTGCACAGCTTCCGCCGCCCGCGCCCGCCAGCCCGCGCACACCCTACTTGTCGCGCTCATCCCGCCGCCTTTGCGCCAGCACCTCCGAGCCAGCCTAGCGATGAGCAGCAGCGACTCGCAGTCGCCGCGCGCCGGGCCGCGCGAGGTGGAGAGCGCGCCTTCCTCGCCCACGCACGTGAAGACAGGGAGCGATTTTGGCGATCGCCCTTTCAATGTGTACGCCTACCTTACTCCTCCGATGAGCGGGGCTAGCTGCTGCAGAGTGCTTTGCGGTGCCGCCTCCCGGCGACGACGGCGGGGAGTTGAGTCGAGTCCGCGGCCGGCCGGGCACGCAGGTATGTGAAGAGTTTCTCGCTTGAGACGGACGAGGAGACGCTGAAGAGGCTGTTCTCGGTGCGCCCTCGCCGCCAGAGTCTCCCGCTTGCGCGCGCGCTCGAAGCCTCCCGCGCATTCCGCGCGTTTGAAGCTGGCACCGCTGCGCGGCAGGAGTTCGGCACCATCCAGTCGTGCATCGTGCTGCGCGACCACGGCGGCCGCAGCAAGCAAGTGGGGTTTGTGCAGTTCTCCTGCGATGCTGAGGCGGCCGCCGCCGTGGAGGCCATGCACGGCCAGGCGAGCTCCCATGGCTCCCAGGCTGCTCCATTCATTCATCCCAGAAGCGTCCTGTGGCTGCTAATGCTGAAGCCCGCTGCCTGATGCAGGAGGGCCACGGGCCCAAGCCGCTGCACGTGGCGCTGACGCACCCCAAGCCTCCGCACTCCCCCAAGAAGCAGCACAGCCCGCGCGGCTCGCACAGCTCGCGCTCATCGCTGTCCTTTACCAGCTATGCGGTGCCGCAGCCGTGCATGTACCCGCCTGGCGGCGTGGCCTGCTGGCCCGGCAGCAGCCAAGGTAATTTGCTCGCCCCCTCAGCGCGCTGCCTTGGTTTGCATAAGCCGTCTTCAGTCCCTAAGCTGTGTGCTGGGCTTGTTGCAGGGATGCCGGTCCTGATCTTCCCGCAGCCCATGGCCCCCTTCCAGCCTGGCTTTGAGGGCCCTTGCTCCGAGGAGGCGGGCGGGTACATGCCCGGCCCCGTCATGCTGCCCTTCCCGCCGCCCGGCCACATGGTCGTGCCGCTGCCGCCCCCCAGGTTCCACCCCGCCAGCTTTGCGCCGGCACGCCCCCCTCCTCCTACCCACCACTTTCCCAACGGCTGAAGCAGCTCCAGCTGGCTGGCGTGCACATGACTCGTCTGTCTGACGTTGAGCTGTCGCTTTGCAGGGGTCTTGCGGCATGCCGGCGGCTCTCCCGCCGCCGCATCCTGCTGCCTGGGCGCCGACCTGCGGCTACCCCCTGCAGCACGCTGCCGAGCCGCACTACGTGTCTTAGACGCCCCTTGTGCCTTTTCTGCATGACTGCATTCTGGCCTGCCGCACCATGCTAGATTGCATGCCCCAGCCCCCGGCTGTTGTGTCCCCCTCGCTGAGAGCGCCCGGCTCGGACTCGAGCTGCGAGTCGCTGTGGTGTTCCGTCTGCCGTCCCCTTGAGTACTGGTCAAGCCTAGGAGGTGTGTGCTGCCTCGTCGTTGGTTGATGTGTTTTTGGGCGCCTGCCGCCGCCTTACCCTTCCTCTTTTCCCACCCTCTCCCCTTCTTCCGACTTTCGCCTTTTTGCCTGCCTTTCACTGTTCCCAGCGGCAGAAGCCCCTTTCACCCCTTCTCTTTCAACTGGGAGGCACTGGCCTCCTCCCTGAGCGCATGAGGAAAGCTGGTCCTTGCTTTGACTGAGTTAGGGGCGCAGCTCCGTAGGAAACCAGAGAGAAGTCGCTGACCAGGCAGAGCGGTTGGCGATTAGCAGGTGTGCGGCCCAGAATGACAGTGCCAGGCTAAGTAGAATTTCTGACGTCTGGTGTTGACAAAACTTTGGTGTGGCCGCGCTCCCTGGGAGAAGGGAGCACATGCCTGCTGCCTGCGCCCGTTCTGCCTGCGAGGAGCGAGAGTATGATTGCTGCGCCAGTGCTTGGTGTAATCGTTTGAAGATGATGGCCATTCTTCTGGCAGCCTGCACAGCCTGACCAAAGGGCACAGGAGCAGCGCGCTTGGCACTTTTGCACTGTATGCTTGTGGCGGCCACCCGGCTACCTCCACCGACTTGGAGAGGCGCCACCTGCTGTGCTGCTGCTAGGAGGAAAGGCAAGCCAAATTCTCGGCCAGCTGTCTCGAGTTGACCCCACAAGCTCGAATTTAGCATGAAAGAAGCAGAGCCCGCCGCCGCTTGCCGCCGGGCCTAGGGCTTGGAGAAACCGAAGAGGCATTCCTCGGACATTCCGGCATAGTCCCGGCCGGGCCGCAGCGCCCAACCGGCAGCCCGTCTCTCCGCTGCGGCCCCGGCCGGAAGGTTTCCGCGCCGCGCCGAGGAGCTGCGGAGGAACTTTGGGTGCGGGCGCGCTCCGACCGGCCGCTCGGGCCAAGAAGGCCTTCCGGAAGCGAGCAGCCAGCCCCTACCCGCACACGCGACCCCTCGCTGAAGCTGCGCCTCGCAGCCGAGGGCCGCCGGCTGCTGCCACTACGCCCTCGTCGGAATCTGTCTCGCCGGTGCGCGGCTCGGCTGCCACGCCAGCGCTTTGCTCTCCTTTTTTCCCTGCATAGAGGCGGTCTGCAATGCATTGAGGAGGCTGCAGCCGCCCGAGGTAGCGCCGGCGGCTGCTCTCCTGCCGCAGAATCCGCCCCTGGCTCAGCCGCACTTTTCCTGCCTGCGGAGAGAAGTGGCTGCTTGTGGCATGCCTTTGCACTCTCGGATTGCAATCCTGCATGTCCGCAACTGCTCTGCGTCCGAAGCAAGAGTAGGTCGGCTTTCCTTTCTGCTGCAGAATCACGGTAGAGCTCCCGGCCCTGCGCGCGTCCAAGCAATTCTGTCCTGCTGGCCGCAGGTTTGAAGGCCTGAAAAAGGAGCTGAGCTCACACGCCGGCCACCAGCTGCCGGATAGCTTCAAGAGCAGGGCAGATGCTCGCGGTGTCATTCTCTGCAGCAGGGTGCGACGCCGCCTGCTGCTCGAGTCCCCCCAGCTGCTTGTGCTTGCGTGCGGCTGAGCCAGGGGCAGTCTGCTCCTGCAGATCATCTGCAAATGGAATATGTCCAGCACGCGCCGCCTCCTCCTTCATTGCAGGAATGAATTACGGGGACAGGCGGCGGATTTCCGCGCGGCTGGCACCAATTCATGCCAGTCACACTGTGCATAGGCGCGTCTGGCGGCGGTTTCTCGTCTTTTTCAGCCTGCACGAGATCCCCAACGCCGGCGCGCCCACAGCGCCGGAGGGCGACCGCCTGACATGGGCCGCCAAAATTCTCGGCAACGAGCTGGCGCGCTGCCCAGACTTGCACCTGCAGCCGGCGGCTGCGGCCGCAGCTGGCTCCTGACGCAGCTTCCTGAGCCGCCTGCAGGCCAACATGTTGACGGAGGAGTTGGGTCTGCCACCAGCCGAGCTCCACAGTAATTTCACCCACGCGGCCGCTGACCTGGGTGGCAGGTGCGGCTGGCGGCCGCCGTGACCAAAGGCGCAACGGATATCCCGACACACCTGCCTCGTAGCGATGCCTCCCAGGTGCAGGCGCCTGCCTGGCTTCCGCACGCCGAGCGCGGCTGCTCCAGCGTGCCTGAAGGGTGTGCTGGACGACCCGCAGGAATGCGGCCGGGAGTGCAGAACGCTGCCCAAAGCCAGCCTGGCCGGAGCGCAGCAGGCGGAGCGCACTGTGCGGGTAATGGGCACCACGCGTCCAGGCAGGGTGGAGCCTTGGGAGCACTCGCTTCAGGCTCAGGACCCTGGTGTGACGGACTGGCATAGCGGTAAGCTTCCCTGCCAGATGCCTGCGCCCTGGAAGCTGGCGGCGGGAGGCTTCCAGCGTGGCCTGCTTGCCTTAAGGCGCTGGCTGCTGCCGCTCGGATGGGGCAGCTGCCTTGCTGGCGGGCTGGCAGCCACTCGCCCCCCTTGAGCGCTGACTGGCAAGTGTGGTGCAGTTGCGCGGCTGGGAGCAACAAAGGAGCAGCCAGCCCACTTCAAAATGACAACGGCTGGCTGGCTACAACTTTCAGGCGCAACATACCACAGCCTCTGGATAACAAACCGGCTGCGTGCGACCCGGCCTGCCTGCCTGGATCTCTGGGATCCCGCAGCACAGGACTGCGTGGCTGACCAGCATCCAGGCCCACATTCTCTACGTGTCCACAGCCTGGCAACTGGCGCTGCCCTTGCCCAGGGAGCTGCGCGACCATCGGCGCAAGGCAGGTGCGGCTTTTCCCTGCCTGCTGCCTGCTTCAGTTCTGCACAGAATCTTGTTGTCTCCTGCGTCTTGTGCTGGGCCTCTTCGGTATCAGGCCCTGCAGCATCTCCATGGAACGCTTCTTGTGCGCCCAGCATGCCCCCCCCCCTGGTTATAAAAAGGCTCAAGCACAGCTGACTTTGCGGTCCTGAGGGGTTCGTAAACATCTATCCTGTTCCTGATGCCCTGTCCCAGCCCCCGCGCTGCCTGGAAGCTCCGTGCCAGGGGCGTGCGGCAGACCTGCTTCCAAATTTCAAAGCCACAGTGAATGCTGCCAACCAAGGCGCCAGGAGGCATCTGGGCTCGTGTGCTGAGCTGCTGGCTGCTGGTGCAGGTGCTGCTGTGCATCAAACCACAGCCATCGCAGCCCCGTCAAGGAAGCACGGCCAGGTGCGAGCCAGTTTCACTGTATCTTCACTCCTTGCGTGCTGGCCATGCTGGGCTGCCAGAAGCGTGGGAACCAGCACTGAGAAGCTGCCAAAATGCCCTGCAGGGCTGCTGTCTGCCTGCCTTCCTGCTGATCCTAGCAGCCTAGCCGCTGGCACTGCGAATCAGCCCATTAGACGATCCGGCTGCTCTCATGGGCAAAAGCGCAAGCGCTGAGATGAGCAGGCACTGCCGCGCCGCGCGTGTGCTCTACAAGGGCACACGCCAGCCTGCTGTGTGCTTGCGGCCGAGCCACAGAGGTGCCGCCTTCTCCCTCCTGAGCTACGTAGCTGACTGTCAGTTTGGCGGCTCAGCACAGTGCAAGCGCCTGACCAGGCTCCGCGGTCTCTCTGTGAGGCAGGCGAGCGGCAGCCTCACCTTGCACCGAAACAAATGCGGCAGCGCAAATATCAGATACAAGGCCATGCTGCTGTGCGGCGGCGCCGGCCACGCTGTGCCAGACATCTTCACCGGGTCACCGGATCCCAGTCGACACCTCCATAGGCAGGCATGCTCGCTCCCCTTGTATCAGCATCAAGTCGTGGCGCTGCGGCTGCTGCCCCAGGCCGTCTGGCCGCTCTTTCCGCGTGAGGTGCTCTTGGGGATGATTTCTGGCATCCTTTCTGCAGCATGTGCCTTGCTGAAGCAGCTGCCAGCGCCACTGCTGCCTGGCACGCTTACTTTTAGCTCGACGTATTGCGCGGCTGCCTGCGCCAGCACCCGAGCCAGCCGTCCCCATCAGAGGGTGGGGCTGCCTTTTGCCGCGCCTCGTCACATTTTGGGGAGAATTAGCTAGCTCTGAGTTTGATTAACTGCTTCAGTGCCCATTTTTCAAAATCAGCGCTGTACCGCTAGCACCACTGGCTCGCCCGTGGCGTCCAGATCCCGCCGGCTTCCCCCGGCGTGGCTTCTCGTGCGGGCTGTCTGACCCGCAGATTGGCAACCTGTGGATGCAGATGTCGAGGAGCAACGCCTACGAGTGCACCGGCCAGGAACGCAAGCGTACCTACAGCAACATCACTGAGGAGGACCTCCGCGCCGTCCTCTGCTTCAACCACGCACGCAAGACCTGCCTCTGGGTGGCCAAAGGCCGGCGGTTGGCGCCGACGCAGCGGCGGCGCCTACGCGACAGAACGCCAGGCGCGCGCCAGGGAGGCCTGCCTGCAGCGCGGCGGTGCTGTCTGGCAGCACGGCAAGCCATGCTGACAGTGAGGCGCCCTCTGCCTGATGCCTCGTTGCAGCGCGAGCCGCCTGCTGCTTCCGTGCGTTCGCGCCGGTGAGGCAGAAACCGCTGCTCTGACTCTCCCAGCGGACTGCTGTTCACAGGTGCAGCCTTTTCTGCCCCTAGAGACACGCGGGCACTGGCACTCAACTTCCCTGAGGAGCGCCTGTGGAACGAAGCCGCATCGGCAGGCTGTGCTGGCCTGCGTGAAAGCGCTGCCAAGGCGTGGCTCCAGCACACAAGCCGGGCACCTGCCAGCAGGCGTAGCGCTGCTGAGCCGGGCCCTGTTGCAGGACAGGGGCCTGGCCGCAACACGCCCACTCGTGGGCGCTGTGGTAGAGCTGGACTCGAAGCTGCAGCTGCTATCAGCAAGTTTAGGCTGCAGCTGCTCGGCAAGCGTAGGCCTTCTGAGCCACACTGCCAAGGCTCTGCAGCCAAAGTGGAAAGAGCTGCTGGCGCGCTCCTCCTCGGAACAATGCTTGCCTTCTGGGCCGCTGGCTGCGCTGCTGTGCGCGGGCAATATTGTTGACCAGGAAGCTCGCAGTGGCATCTATGGATGCTGCCAGCATTCATGCACCTGAGCCGTGCCTGCTGGCCGCCTGCAGGCTGACCCTGCTGCGCGCTGCTGGCATGATGACCTGCAGATGCTGGAGCATTCACAGCTCAAAGAGACGCCCCTTGAGCCCTCAACATGCGGGTTGCGAGGTTTGTTCCTATCCCTCTCCTGTGCTCCTGCTGGCAATTTGCCTCCGCAACAGCTCACCCGACGTTTGCTTGTGTGCAGACAAACCCGCGCTCAAAGCGAAACGCGTTTGACAAGATGGACCCCTTGGCAGCGACAACGAGAGGAACGTGGCCACCTGCAGCCTTCCATGCAACCAGATCAAGTTCACCTCGCTCCTAGAGGACTTCATGGAGCGGATCAGGCGCATCATGCGCCTGCATCGGGCGGAAGCTCTGGAGGCGAACCAGATGGTGAGTCACGCACTCTCCTATTGAGAACAACTCGGCTGCTAGCAAGCAGGGTCGCGACAGGCCAGCAGCGGCTCTCAGAAGGCGACTGACCGCAACGTGTGTTGTTGTCAAGGTGCCGGCAAACGTGAGGTTGAGACCCGCATGTGCCAGCAGCTGCCGCTGCTTGGCGAGAAGGGAGCGGTGCCGCCGGACCGTGGACTGCGGGCATGGGACAAGCGTGAGGCCTTTGATTTTACCGGCACCACTTCCTTCCTTAGCGGTACCGCTTCCTTTCCTAGGATGCTGCTTCCTGGCTGGCTGCGCTGGTGCTGGCGGCAGCGGCTGGCAGCGGTGTCCCGCCATCACATGATGCGGCAGGTGCTTGACGACTGCAGAAGGGCTTGCAGCTGCGCCGCGTGCTGCATTAAGCAGGAAGCAAGGCTGCATTCTGAGTGCCCGTCCCCGGCGCTGCAGGCGGTGCTGCTCTCAGGCAAGCTCAGCACCGTGCAGCCAGAGTACACCAGCTCTGCTGGCGCCCTCCATCCTTTCTGCTTGTGATGGTGGAGAGCATCGGCATCTCTCTGCACATCGGCCTGCCTGCGGCTGGGGTGCGCAGCCAGACATTCCTTGCTGGGTGGCTCTCGCTCTGCATGCGCATGGCCGCCAGGGCTGGGGCCCGCACTGCTTGCTGGGTGCCATTCAGGGTCTGCCCTTGCCGGGCCAAATCTGCGTCAGAGGTGGCACCGGCTCCCATGCCTTCTGCCGTGCTCTTGTTGCCATGAAGCCACGCACAAATTGAGCCCCATCGGCGTCCAGCTTCCGCCAGTGCGTCTGCGCCTCTGGCCTAGCCACAGCCTCGACCCAGAGGCGCTCCTCATGGCCGCTCACAAGTGCTGCTGCGGCTGCTGTGCAGATGCCCCAAGGGCCCTTGACGTCGTTGAGGAGGCCACCCTGTTTACCTGCGTCCACAGCACCGCGTCAATAGGGCTCCGAGGCAGCTGCCGGCCTGACCACCCAGACTTTTACTTCTGCTTCTGCGGCCTTGCGGCTTGCATGGACAAGCTGCCACCAAATAGTGCGTGCCCCTGGCTCTTCTTGCAGCTGGCGTGGCGGTTGAGCCGCCCACATGTCCCTGCTGCATGTAGTCCTGCATCTTCTACGATAAAAGTGGCCTGAAGCCTGACTTGCAAGCGTGTTTGTGCCTTGCCAGGAACGAAAGCGCTGTCCTATGGTTGATAAGAGTGCTGATCCTGCTTGGAAGGCCGCATCTGAGCACTTCATTCTGCACTGATGGGTGCGGGGCCAGGCACAGCAGGAGTAGCGTCGGCGCAGGAGCAGCAGGGTCGGTCAGCCGAGAGCTTGCTGTGTTTCCGAACCATTGCATTTACATGCTGCTGTGAGAACAAGTTTTTAAGCCTTCAATTGCGCGAAGCAGGCAGGTCCTCACCGAGGCACAGCCGCCGCCGCCAACATCAAAGCATCGCCGCATGAAGGTTGTATCTGGGCCGGGCCGAGCGGCGGCGGGGTTCCGCGGAGCCAGCAGAATGCGGCGCAAACGAGCGAGCAGCCGCTGCCCTTCAGTGCTGCTGAAGTCGTCGCGCCAGAGGTGAGCGAATTCCGACCGTCGTTTCCGCCTGCCCGGCCGGCATTGGCGCTCTGTGGGCCTTGGACGTGAGCTAAGACCGGCCTCTGTGCGCGCAGTCGTGCTCCCTCGGCGTCCCTGGATGCCTTGTTGCCACCGCCAGCTGTCGGGATGGGCATCCTCAAGATGCCGGTGCGCAGCTCCAGAGCCAGCAGCATGCCGCCTTGCTGCTCAAGCAGCCAGCTCCTGTCCTACCTGATGCTCTCAGAGGTGCTGCGAAGGCTAACAGCCGAACCGTCCAGCTATGAGCTGCAGCACGATGTGGAGGACCACCGCGGCTTCGTCAACGAGCACGTGGCCTTCATGCGCGAGTCGGACAAGGGCTGGCGCACAGGTGTTGTGGAAAATGCCTACGCCGGCAGCGAGCAAGCCGTGAGGAAAGGACATGTGACTTTGTGGCTACCTGACACGGGTAGGCTTCCTGGCCCTGGCCTCTCCCTTTTGTTTTAAACGGAGACACAGCACTGCCGCATGCAGCCCGTCTTCTGCAAGTCTGTGTCATGACGTTGGTCCTTGCGCCATGCCAGGCGGGAAAGTCAAATCCGTTCCCCTCAAGAGCCTGGCTACGCGGGGGCGGCTCGCCTTGCTGGCCACCGGCCAGGAGGTGCGCCCTGCGTGCATCGTCGTCTGCTGATGACCTCAAGCAGCTCCCCCAGCTGCCCGCCGCCGGCGCCAAGGGGCACGCCGCATGGGCTGGGGGATGCGATCGGTGCGCTCCTTGCCTTGCTGTCCGGTGCCTGCGGCTGTGCCTGGACGGACTCTTGCAGGACACATGTCCTCTATGGGCTTGCCAGAGCTAGCCAGGCCTTGGATTGCCCAGGCCCGGGGGACCTCACACGGAGCTGCCGCTTGCGTTCCAGGTCTCGTCAGCAAGTGGAAAGGGTTCACACTTTCCGACGGCGCCATCAACTTCACAACAGAGTTTTTCCGAGCTGCTTCGACCCACCCCACCGTCCAGCAGACGGCGCAGCAGGCGCCTGGCGCCGCGGGCGCTTACGAGGCAACCGTGCTACCTGCCGCGATTCCAGCGATCTTTGTGCTGCGTGCGCACCTGGCCGGCTGCGAGCTGCCAGCGTTCAAACAAGAGGAGGATACCCTGAAGGTGCGCAGTGGAACCTTGAAGCTGGCCCGCTCGACACCTGGCTGCAATCAAGAGTGTGCCCCTGGCTGCTGACCTGGCTGCCTGGCTGGCATGCAGGTGCTGCTGAGGCGCATTCCGCCCTGTCTCCTGGACGGCCTGCAGGCGCTGCTGGGTAGCGCCGGGCTTCTGCCCCCCGCTGCCCAGCAGGACGCGGACATGCAGCCGTCGCTGGCGCTCGTGGAGGTGCTTCTCGTTGCCTCCTTCCGGAAACTCCCTCCTCCTTGCACCCGCGCCGCAGTCTGCATCCTGGGTGCCGCTGCTGAAAAAAAAAACGTTCAAATTGCTCCCTAGGCAGCGGCTCGGGCGCTCTGCTGGGCCAACTTTGAGCTGGAACATCCCTGCCATGTGCCTGCCCGGGGGGAGCGCTGCTCTGGCTGCAGGGGAGGCTCTGACACGACGGCAATCGGTGAGGGTGGCGTCTCTATTATGCAGTGCCGCGAGAGGCAATTTGAACTACCCGTACGAACGCTACGACGAGGAATCCAAGCTGATGGACTTGCAGACGACAATCGACGCGCAGGCATGTTCCCTATTTCTGACGCCGAAATCCTATATCCCAAACCCTAAACTCTGAACTCGTACATGGTATTGTGCTTGCAGCGGGTCTCCCCCCGAGTGAGTGCAGCACATCTGCTTGCAGAGGTCCAACCACACTTGCCCCTGCCACTCGACAATGGAGGAACAGTAGCCACCAGCAGCCTGCCTTTGTCTTCGACATTCACCACACAGGCGCCTGCGCCTTTTGCTACAGGTGGCCAGGGACGGCATCGCCCAGCGCATGCGTGACCTCACGCCTGGCGCGCTCCCCCTTGATCCTCTCAAACTCAACTTCGGGTTTAGGGTATTGGGGAATCCTGAACCCCGATCCTAAAATGCAAACCCCCGAGCTGCGCACCAGAGCCAGAGCCACTACTGGCAGGCACAAGGGACCTCACACAGAGCCGCTGCCTGCAGTCCAGGGCTGGACAGCAAGTGGCGCGGATTCATCATCTTGGACGCGGCACTATATACTACCACTTAAGGTACTTCAGCTGGCGTACATAGGCTGGCTCGGCCCGGGGGCTCCCCCACCAGTCGATGAGGGAGCCGCAGAGGGCGCCAAAATGCACAGCTCATCCCCAGGCAGCTGCGAGGAGGTGCCGCCGCTGCCGCCGGCCACTGCTCCTGCTTGAGCTGCAGATGGCAGACATGGGACGCGGCCGCAAGCGAGAACGCGCAGTGCGCCTCCTTGCCGCTCGCCACCCTTGCTCATTGCCGCGCGCGTGCCGGCTGAGACGCAGCCTGGCTGCGGAGGCCGGAGCGCGCCGCCGCTGACCGTGGCTCGCTCTGCCTGCAGGATCTGTTCTCCCTGGCGAGGCTGCTGGACTTGCCGCTTCAGGATCTGGAGAGCCTCTTCTGGCCGCTCAGCTTCTGGAACAGCACCCGCATGCTGACAAAGACGGTCGACTGGAGCACACAACCTCATCGGCGCTGCTGCGCGGCGCGTCTCCGCCTCCCAAGAAGAAGTCCATCTCTCGGAGACTCTGCCCTGTGAGCTCTAGCTTTCTCAATGCTGTCTGGGTGTGTGCTTGCAGGCTGAGCTGCACGCTTGCAACGGTCCTCTGCCGGCCGCTCTGCATCCACTTCAGCGCACATTGTCACATCGTGGCGGCCGCAAGCGCACTCCTCGCGCCAGGGAGGACTGAGAGCACATGGCAGGCGGCCGGTCTCAAGTGCAGCCACCTCTGCCGGAACAACCGCTGCTTCAACTCCAATCATCCGGCCGTTGAGTCGCTGGCTACTACAGGCAACGGCCGAGCGCAGCGACTTCCTCCCAAATGTGGCCAGGCACGCACGGCTGCCCTCCGTCCAGCTGCATGCCGCCCGCCTGCTGTACTGGAAGGGATCGGGAATGCAGGGACCTCCTTGCAGCTTTAAGGCATGTCAGCGCCCCCCGGCCTGCCAGCTGACCTGCTGCCGCTGGCACTGCACGCAGAGACAACCATGAAGAAACAGCCGTAGCCTCGACGTCGGGTGCTTTTGATGGCTTGAGCACAGCCATCCAGAGGGATCCCTGCAGCAGCTCCTCAGGTGAGCTGTGCCTCACCTGACACCTGCATCAATTCTGGCCTCAGAGCGATCTGCCCTTGCGCGTGAGCTGGCCGATTGGGCGCTGAGCGTGCCGCTTCGGTCTCGCAGCGGTGTCTGCGGAGGAGCAGCGCGAGTCTTTCGCCTTTGTACAGTGCTCGTTCAGCAAGGGCGAGCTCCTGGACACACCCTAGAGCTGGACCAGCAAGCATGCGTCAAAGTGTGTGCTGTCTTTGCTGGCGTAGCGCCTCGTTGCTTCCACGTGTCGCCCTTCTGCACGGGTGCGGCAGCAGGCTGCAGGCCCTCCCTTGATACACTTGGCCCCGCTGCAGCAGGGTGCAGCTCCCTCACTGCGCCTGCGCCGTTGCAGGCGGGCACAGCATGGCCAGCGAAGAGGTTACCCGGCGCGCGGCTCGCGGCTGCGGGTCCGGTCTGATTGGCGAGGTCATCTTCATCCTCGTTGTGATCATCCTGCTGATGGCAGTGGCTGACCCTGCACCGATGATGAGTCAGCCGCGCCACCGCCGCTGCACGAGCAGGCCCAGCGTCTTGCTGCGCAGCTGCCAGCTTTCGGCAGCCGCGGCTTGATACCCTGTCTGGCAGCTTGCTCTCGCCCTGCTCAGTATGAGAGAACATTGAATTGCTGTCATTGACTGTGCTGCTTGCATGGATTCTCTGCCAATTGCGCCTGCCCCCGGTTTGCTCTTGCTGTTTTGGTTGCTGCTTCTGCGATAAAAGTGGCCTGAAGCCTGAAACCATGACCACCTTCCTGTCTTGCTTTCCATAGAAACCAGATTTGCAAGCGAAACCGCAGCAATGATCGCATGCATGGTTGCTCCCCCTGGCTGCTTTCCAGCCAGGGGCGTCGGTCATAGGGCATGGAAACGCCGCCGCCAGGCCGGCGCCTTGGAACACGCCCACCAACTCTGTCTCGCTATTCCGCGCAAGCTCGTGGCACAGAAGACACGTCGTCCGCTGGCAGCGCCAGCAGTCTGCTCCGCCCATCCGCGGGGCGCTCAGAGCGGCACGATCACTGGGAGGTTCAACGCAGCCGCCGCGCTCCTTGCTGGCACGGCGCCGAGTTCCCTGCCAGCGCTAGGGCTGGCTGCCTCCGGTGCGTTCCCTGCCTGTCACCTGCTTGCCCACAGAGGGCAAGAAGGGCAGGCATTGAGGCAGCCCGGCTGTGCTCATGAGCAAGCAGGCTCGGCGCATCCTGGGGAACGGATCCTTGGCCACAGCTGTTCTTCCCACCGGAGGCAACACCGGGGATGGGCATCTGCCGCTGGACCGCGCCGCCCAGCCCCGCGGGGGGCCGCAAGGTACCGCCGCTGCCGCCGGCCACCGCTCCCGCGAGAGCTTCGGCGGGATGGCAGACATGGGACGCAGCCGCAAGCGAGAACGCTCTGTGCGCCTCCTTGGTTGCCGCTTGCCACCCTTGCTCATTGCCGCTCTGTTGCTGGCTGAGAAGCCAGCTGGATGCGGACGCCGGAGCGCGCCGCCGCTGACTGTGGCTTGCTCTGCCTGCAGGATCTCTTCTGCCTCGCTGGGCTGCTGGACTTGCCGCTCAAGGATCTGGAGCGCATCTTGTGTTTGTCCGGCTTCTTTCGGTGCGACAGGCCTCTCACACCTGCAAAGACGGCTGCCCAGAGCATGCAGCAACTGCCGCACTCAAGTTTGGCGCACAAGTTACTTGTGGGCAGGGCTGGAGAGCATATGCAGCAAGCGTCCTTATCCGCTTGAGGCGGCACATAATTGGCCGGCGCAAAGTGCTCCTAGCTAGCCACATGACACATGACATTGGATCCAGCCTGGCACGAGGCAGCATGCTTCCTGCCTGTCAGGACCTTGCTTGCCATTGCTCAGGCAGTACCATCGGGGACGCTCTCCATGCTGACTCTGTGCTGAGACTGGCCTTGTGCTTGTTGGTCGCAGTCCAAGGATGAGGCAGCTGGCAGGGACGTCAGCAAGTCTCCAGCCTCGCTCTTCTGCTGCAATGCCGCGGCCATGTGCTGGCAAGTGCTGCTAGGTCAGGGATGGCGGTGGGGCTGGTATTCGACAGCTCCAAGAATCAAAGAGCAACCAGTAAGGGAGAGGCTGCCCAGCAAGTTGCAGCCTGGGTGTGCTGCTTGCTTGGACATGTGATCTGTACTCGTTTCTGGCGGCTGTGCCAGGGCGCAAATTTGCACATCATGCACAGCAGAAGAGCACGCAGCTGGTGTGCCTCTCAGCGGGGCCGGATGGCAGTCTCAGCAGCAGCAGCTTCAGGGTAAAAGCTGTGCAGAAGCTGATCCAATGCTGCCAATGGAGGATATGGCAAACAGCAGAGCAGGTCAGCATGATGGCCCTGGATGCAGCACAGAGACGAGCGAGCCAGCTCATCAAAGGCTCCAATGCCAGCAGCAAAAGGAGGTCTTCTTTTTATCCTTGTCGCCGCCCATTTCTTTACATGCAGCGGCGGTTGTGCAAACAAGCAAGCCAAGCAATTGGTACTAGCGCTAGACACCTGCTGCTCTGCCCATTTCAGGGCGCTTTCAGCGGCATGTTTGTCACAAGCAAGTCTGGACTTGCCGAGCGCCGTGCACGGCACCGCAAGCATCCATGCCGGCTGCTCTGCTGGGGGCAAGTATGGGGGCTAACTGGGCGCTCTAGCAACAGTGCATCTCAACAGCAGGCAAAAAAAGACTCCAAAGCATGAGGGAACTGGCTGCCATAGCCTCCAACCACCCTGGCGTTGAGTCAAGCCAGCTGGCATTAGCTGGCCTGCAGGCATGTGGCTGTTGGCCAGCCGGCCCCATCAAGGATGCCACGTCTGATGCTATTATTGGGCTAGCCTGCAGCCGTGGCGAGCAGGCCTTCAGAACCGGGTCTAGCTGTGCTGCTGGCTGCCATCTCTCGCAAGTTAAGCAAGCAAGTAACTTGTAACAGCAGTGAATGCCTGCCAGTCAAGGCCTGCCTGCTGGCATGCAAGGAGGAGCCTGAGACACGCACCTTCCAGGCGCCAGTCCAGCGCCTGCCGGGAGCTCAAAGGATGGCACGTGATGACACCTTGGCTGCTATTCTTGACAGCCGCCACATGGTGGCCGGCATGGCGCAGCGCAAACTTGCCGACGAGGACGTCTCCGGGCGCCGTCAGGAGCTCGACCTCGAACGCTTTGGCCGCGCCCACCGCATGCGACTGTGCGGCGAGCATGCCATCGGGGCGGACGCTCAGGTAGGGCTGCTCAGGGGCGGCCAGGGCCTGCAGCGCGACCTTGAGGCGCTCCGAGCTGCCGTTGGCGTCCAGCACGCGCACCTTCAAGCGCTCGTAGCTCTGCGCACAGCAGCCGAGCGAGTGAGTGACTGCAGGGAAGTTTGAGCACCAAGAACCAGCAATCGAGTGAAGATTTGGCCAAATTTGCGCAGCTCCTTGCTGCTGCTGTTAAGAGGAGCCCGCACCTGGGCCTCCTTGGTCCAGTTGCAGGCGCGGATCTCGTTGCCTGCCATCACCCTGAAGCGCTGGCCATCTGGCGTGAGGATGCGCACAATTTTGCCGTTGATCATCTCCGCCTGCAAGTCATCCGCAATCACGAGAGCGAGATTGGAAAGGCCGCACAAGCAGGCAGCACGGGGCAAACGCCGGAGCTGAGGGCGCACCAGAGACTGGCTTGCCAGAGGCGCGGGGATGTGGTGCTCACTGGCGATTGGGATGACGATCTTGGTCGCCTCCACGCCCCATTTGTCGTACCAGGCTTGAACGGAGTGAGTGCTTGTTGATCCGTTGGTGGGGCCGCTGAAGATTGGCCGCATGTAGAGCGTCTCTGCGGTGATCTCGTCCTTGCCGCTCACAAAGGCGCGGTTGCAAGTGCCCTGCTGCCAGAGGCTGAGCGACATCTTGCCCCAGGTGAACTGGGCGCCTGCAGCCGTTCCAGACCGCCTCAGTCGCGGAACAGCTGGGGCAAGAAGCTGAGGACATTGGATTCCCTCGCATGAGTTGGCGGCCAGGCCTTGCGCCCTGCTCATGCAACATGCTCCTGCCCGACACATCATTGGAAAAAGTGTGGCTATGGCATCGCAGGAGGCGCTGCTGAACCATGAGGCGAGGCGAGGTGGGGAGCGGGGAGAAGAAGAAGCTGGGGCGCGCAAAATCACTAACAATTGCCAAGCAGCATACCTGGCTCGATTTGGACCTTTCCATGCTGCAGCTCCACCTTGATGACACTCAGGAGTGCTTGCACCACCCCCGCCAGGTCCGCCGCAAAGCAGACGCCCGTGATGGCCGTCGAAGCCTCCACAATCTTGGCGAACATTGTAGTATTGACGCCGAGCACCGAAATGACGCCGTCGGCCGAAAGGTACGCCACGAGGGGCAGAGCCGCGCCCAGCACGGCGGCTTCGGTGGTGATGGCGTTGAGGGCGCGATCAACGTAGTCGCCTATAGCAACCGCCGCCTGTTCCGGGCCGATTTGGACGGCCCAGGCGTTCTGCGAGTCGTTGAGGATCGACATATGGGAGCCCATGGTGGAAACGTCTGATGGAAACGACACTAGGAATGAGGAAGGGAAGGCCAATAATGGCCAAACACGATCTTAGCTGCTGGGTTATTGCTGGATTTGCAATCAATCATTCGATCGCAGCTCCGCCAAGGTAGTTGCCTCTGACCTCTTCTGCTTCAGACATGATTCTGCCTAATGAGGAACTGAACAACCTCTGGCAAATTATCAGCAGGCTGGGTTTGCTGGCAGAGCAGATCCCCGCGCTCACATCAGGCCCTGAGCTGCCCGCTGGTGCGGGCCAGTGGCTGCTGTGCTGCATGTTGTTGTTGCGGCCTGAGCCTTCGTGATGATGGGCTGTCCCTTAGTCATCTATCTTGTTAATCGTCGGCTTTGGTGATGAGAGGAGGAGCAGGCGCACGCGAGATCTTGCAGCCACTGGCTTGTGAGTGTTGAGCCAGTGCATTTCACTTCTTTCTCCAATGGATGTTCTCGGGAGTTCAGCACCAACAGCTTGCTTGCTCCTGGTACGCCATGTGCCATGCTGCTGTCTCATTGTGCAGCACAATCGGAGCCTGACCCAGGGCGTGGCATCTTTCCCCCTGTAGCACAGCCCAAATTGCCTGGGGCCAGATTAGGGCGGCGCTGTGTTGCATGGCATGGCTCCATATGAGCTGCACTTTGGAGACTGCAGTAGTCGGGCAAAGCAAGGACAAAGGGGACTGTATAGCCAAAATTGCTGCTGTGCGGCCGGACTGCGCCGCATGCATGGTTGCTCTTCCGCCAGATCACGACTGCCCCAGTCTTGCTCTGACATGAATTTGGCAGCTGATGCCCAAGTTTTGCTCTGGCAAACATTGTGGCAGCAGCACCTTCTGTTGCCTTGCTTGCAGCCTCTCCGATAGGAGCGGCCTGAAGCCTGGGCCATGATGCCAGAGGCGCCTGCCTGCCATGTGCCTCTTCAGCGCAAAAAAGCAAACGCATGCAATCACTGCTAGTGCCAGCCACCTGCTGCTTTGACCATTTCAGGGGAGCCCATAGAGCGGCGAGTTTGTCACCACATGGGCTGGCCTAGCCGCATGAGGCAAAACATCGCTGGCATTTCTGCCGGGTCCAAGGACGAAGCAGTCGAGTCGAGCAGGCAGCTGCGGGAAAGTGTGATCGTCTTCCTCTGAACAGGGGGGCTAAGGATGCTGGCTCCAAAACAGCGGCGCGCCAGGCAACAGCTGGCAACTACTAGCAGCACTGCTGCTGCATCTCAGTAGCAAGCTAAACCAACAACAACAAAACGGCAGGGCAAGTCAGGAAGCGTGGCCTCTTGGCGTGCCAGCTGGTGGCGTGGAGGAGGTCTGGCCCGTCAGCTCCAGACAGGATGCTGCGCGGGGTTGAAGGGGTAGCCTGCAGATGCAAGCAGGCCTTCATTGCGGCTGCTCCTGGCTTACTCTTGCAGACTGTGTGCCGGCAGGGTTGCCTCTGGGGTAGGAGCGGCCTGAAGCCTTACTAGCCCGGAAACCACGGGCCGCCTGCTTCTGCTGGTCAGCTGGTCTTGTCTGGAGCCTTGTTCTTGAGGATGAGATAGCCGCAAGCCTAGGGTGTTGCAAGGTTCAGAGCCTGAGGTGGTGAGAGGTGACGAGCAGAGGATGGATGTGGAACTGAGGGTTACAATCTGCTTTTCCCCTTCCTGCAATATCTGCTGAGGCCGCCCACGGCCAGCTGTTGCAACTCACATGCAGCACCAAGTCTGATGCAACCAAGCATGGCTGCAAATGGCTCAGCATGCAGCTCCCAGAAGCAGACTGCAAGGCTAGGATATCACAAGGCCGAGCCGCGCTATTTCATGACCATCTCGCACCAGCTGTCCCCCGCAGCCAGCATTGAAAAGCCGCCGCCGTCCGAAGTTTCCTGTTCCTCGGACCGAGGGTTTGCGGTAAGGCGCGGCTTGTCCAGCGCAGATAGGACTGCTCGCCCAGGCAGCCGCCGTCCCTATCTCCTGCCTGTCCTCTGGAGGCAACTGCGGCAGAGACCCCTGCAGGGAACTGCCAGGCGCCGCCGCCGCCCTCTCGTTCCGGAACTGCGCGGCTCCAAGGTCCCGGATAGCTCCTTCTGTGGGCACAGGGGCATGGCAAGATGCCGACACAGGTGATGCTCAACCACTCCGCCGCCGCCCGCCTGCCCTTTTGGCCGCTTGCCCTTTTGGCCGAGGGCGCGCCGAGGAGGCCCATCTCTGTGCCTGCAGTGCCTCGCGTACGGCGCCATCCAGATGGTACGCACCTTGCAGCCTGCTTGCTGCAGCATGTCCTGAGACACGCGAGCATGATGCACCTGCCTTGAGCAGGCACGGGCAGCTGAGTGTGCCTATTTTGGGTCATGATGGCAGGCTACCAAGTGTGGGCAGCAACCGATCTTGCCGTACTGGGCGGGCCGTGACAGTCCCTGCCCTGGGTCTGGGCACCCAAGACACCATCATGCAGCGCTGACAGAGGCGAAGGACAGCGTCCGCTGCCGCGTGCTCGAGTTTGCGCAGATGAGATGGGCGCTCAACTGACAGAAGCTGGTGAGGCAGCTGTAAGCTCCCCACTCGCCATAAAACATTAGCTGCGAGTGCCAACCTGGCCCACCGCCCAATCAGCCCACCATGGCCCACTTTGGTCCACCCATGTCTAGGATCCCACCTGCCTAGCACAGCAGCAAGAGCCCCAGCCGTCATTGGATCCTTTGCTGGATCTTTCTGTTCATGCCTTGCCATCATCTCATGCTGGTGGTGGTGGACATGCAGGCAGCGCGACCGAAAAGGTCTAGGCGGCTTCTTCCTGTACAAGATCAAGGAGGGCATCAAGCGAATATGAGACACGTTCTATGGCCAGGACGACGGAGGCCTTGGCACAGACTGCCACGCCTGAAGAAACTGGCGCCCAAAGGGCCTGCTGCGGGCTGCGCCAGCTGGTGAGCACACCTCTGCTTGGCAGCACAGCAGCTGCCTGGCTTGACTCGCTTTTGAATTAGATATTGCTTAACTAGTGCTCTCTACGAGCTTGGATCACGTCCTGAAGGATTCGGTGTGTCCTGCAGTGCAGTTCGTGCGTTGCTACCGCGACCTCTGCAGCGCCCCTATTTAGCGCCAGAAGACGGCCATGGGCTCGTGCCTGCGGCAGCCGTTAGCAGCCGTCATTGTAGCGCGCTGCTGCCCGCCAAGCGTGCAGCAGGGGCCTGCACC
Organism: Trebouxiophyceae sp. KSI-1; assembly: GCA_003568905.1. Taxonomy (NCBI): domain Eukaryota; kingdom Viridiplantae; phylum Chlorophyta; class Trebouxiophyceae; species Trebouxiophyceae sp. KSI-1. The sequence goes on along the minus strand of BHFV01000148.1, from coordinate 13,783 downwards.
CAGCGGGCCTGACGCTGGGACTCTGGAGGGTGATTAGGGAGGCAATTTTGAATGGGCAGCGGTGAGCCCCTTCTCCCGGCAGCGCTCCCGTTGCGTCGCTTGCATGCAGCCTTGCACATGTCTCAAGCGCACCTGACCCCTTCCGCAAATGCTTGTGCATGCAGGCGCTGCAATGCTGCCCATGCGTCGGCTGCTAGAGGACCTCAGGCCGTGTCATGGAGGGTAAGCCGCCGCGAGAGCTTGCCTCCCATCACGATGATGCAGCCCCTTGCCCGGGCAGCAGCGCAGCTGACTGGCCCCAGTGCTGGTGCAGCATGGGCAGAGCAAACTGCCTCGCTGCGCCACGCCGGCCCTGCTGCACTGGCTGCGATACTTCAGCTGGTCCAGACGTGATACGCCAGCCGGCCCTGCGTGTTGGTCAGAAATGGGGCAAGGGCCGGCACCATGCTGCGATCCGAGGCCAGCAACTGGGCCGTAGGGATGCATGCGGTGTCTGCGGATGCACGGTGCAGCTCAGGCGCGAGCCTCCCCTCCTGGAATGCAGACAAGCAGAGCGCGTCCGCAGAGACTCGAGCCGCCTGAATGGCCCGCAGGTGGAGGCGGGCGTTCCTGCAGAGGCTCCCACACTGACTGCTGCGCCCTGCTCAATTGGACACTGTGGCAGGTGCGGCTCTCACCCGCTTTTTTTCTTTTTCACTCGCCCAGCATGCTGCCGCCAAGCATGCTGCTTCACAGGGTGCAGGCTTCTAGCTAGGCTCATGCATGGGAGTGCCGGGCGGCTGTGCTGGCGCAGGCGGGGGCACCTGGCTGCTGACTTTCGGCATGTCCCTCAACACAGGTGATTTGCGATTTTGGAATGATGATTGCCGGCAACCTCTTCGCGGAGCCTGCCAACACAACACTGGAAAGCATGAGCTTGGCTTTTGCAAGTATGGCGAGCGATGAGGCGTCTGGTGTCATCCCCGGCAGGTTAAAGTCACGCATACGACACGTGCTGGATTGAGAAGGCGTTGCGGTGGTGAGGGCCCCATCTGGCTGCCGCTGGTTTCCTTTTCTGCCTGAAGAAGACACACTGTGGGCTCGCGGGGAGTTTGCGCAATTGACCGGCATCGTTTTAGCCGAGCAAAAGCCGATCTGCATCCAGCAGTGCCACGAGAGAAATTCACCTTGTCCAAGGAGCTGCTTGCCTGCCACTGACTTTGGCTGCAGGCAGCACCTTTTTCCCTCTCATACACATTGGCAGGTTGGTTATCATAGCCATGCAGCAAGCAGAGCTGCGGGGCTCCTTGCCACGGCCGCATGCTCCTGCCCAGTGCCAGCTGCAAGCCAGCCCCTTGCCTGACCCAAGCTGGCGTCGCGCTGCTGCCCTGCATGTGCAAGATCGCATGTGCGTTTAGAGTTTGCGGAACCCCAAACCCTACACCCTAAATTGGCATGCCACACAGCTGTTCCGCCGGGTGCAAGCATCCCCCCTCCGATCCCTGGAAAGGAAGCTGAAGGAAGCTGGCGCAGCACTGAGCTCTCTGACGACGTCGACCTGACTGCTGCCTGGACCTGACCTGCAGCTGGGGGGGGGTTACCTTCTCCTGGGCAGAGCGGCCGCTGCTGGAGCCAAGCCTTGAGGCGGACAATCAACCCTCTCCCAGGCGATGGGACGGGCGTTGCAAGGCATGCAACGCGCCCAAGCCCTGCGGTGAGGGCCGCAAGCCAGCAGCCCTGCCGGCCGCCACCGTGCAGCAGCACTAAGCAGCACGTTACAAGAGCTTGACTGGCACATGTGTTTGCCAGCAGGTCTCCTGTGCAGCACAGCGGCGGCCGGTTTACTATGCAAGCGCCGCAGCAGCCGACAGCCGCCATCCGTCTGCCTGCCAGCCTGCCCAGCCTGGCCGTCTGCCTGTGCTGCGTAGTTATGGGCTCTCCCACGCTCTGCGCCTCCCATGTGTTGAATGACAAACGGCACCACAGCAGGCGGCCTCGTTTTCCCGCTGCCCAACGTGCGGCGGCCGGCCATGACTAGATTAGGATAAGATTTGAAAATTGCACTACATGCTTCCCGGCTGAACAGGCGGCGCTGTGGGCCGCTGCTGGCATCTCAGAGGCCCCCCCTGCAGGAGGCTGCCGCCGGTGCGCCGCTGCTTGCCAAGCCTCCTGTATTGACATGTGTGTGGTAGAGAGCTGCCTCGTCTGCCTGGCTGTGCCGCATGCGAGGAGCATGTTTGGGTCTTCTAGTGCAGGGCAACTGCCAGTCCCTACAGAAGAGGTCCATGTGAGGGCTGATGGTTCTGAGGGGGCCACTGCCGCTGCCAGCAGCGCGCTCTGGAGTGGCAAAGGCGCTCAGGCCCAGGCACAACCGCGCAACCTGCATACCCTTGGGCTGCTTCGAGGACCAATTCAGCCAGGAGAGGCACCTGGGTCAGGGCGTGCCCACCCGCGGTGCGCCCCAAAGCTCCTCTGCTGCTCGTCAAGGTGCAAGCAGCAGGAGGCAGCTGGCACCGAGGCTGCGGCGCTGCTGCCCTGCAGATCTATTACCTGGTTCCTGCGGGCAGGCCTGAGCAACCATCCCGCGAGACAACACCGAGTTAGAGGCCACAGTCCACGGCAACTTCCCGGTCCCCTCGGTGCCCTGCACTGAGGCCTTTGCCGAGGAGGAGAGGTAGGACAGCACCGCCCTGAAGTTCATAGAAGAAGGCTCCGGACGCACTTGCTGGGTGCTGTCCGCAACTCCTGCTCTGCCTGCTGCTGCACGGTTCTTCTTCCAGCTGCACAACACGCAGCACCCGCTGCGGGTTTTGGCAGAACACTTTGTGTGACCATTGTTGAGACTGCGGCAGCAACTGAGCTCCTTGTATGTAAGCAGCTGGGGGCTGACAGCGGAAGGTGCTGCTCATGCAGGCGCCAAGAAAGGCGCCACTGCTGGGTCAGCTGGTGCTGCTGCGCGGCATGCGTACTCTTCCTACGCGGCCTCCGTACGCGCGGCTGAGTCACATTCGGCTGGCTGGGTGAGGCGGCGCTGCACTCTGCTGGTTGCGGCGCTTTGCCACGAGCAGGACTGGGCAGGCGGCGGCACCAACACATGGTGCCGCGCGTGTCTTTCGGAGGACGAACTCATCAACGTATGCCCCTTTGCAGTTTCCATAAAACAGCCCTCTCTTGTCGCGCTGCTGGCCGTTTTCTCTGCCCTCAGCTGAGGAGCCGGTGCTTTCTGTGCAGGCAGGGGGGCTCATGGCGGCTGCTGCACAGAAGCTGGCTGGGCAGCGCGTATGCCACTCCTACCCAGCTGGGCCTGGCGGTGTCATCCTGGCTGGCAAGTGCTTCACCAGCTGCGGCTGGGCCAAGGTTTCCAGGGCCAGGCATGCTGGATGAAAAGCAGCAAGCACAGCAGTCGTGAGGCTCCTCCCAGCCCCCCTGCCTGCCTCCCTCTGGCACCGACCTGCTGCGTGGAAACACAAGCGCAGCGCTGTGGTTGTTGCCGGCAGGACCCTCAGCATCAACCCTTCTAGAGCTTAAGGATTTGGGTTTAGGGTTTAAGGCATAGGGTTTAGTGACCCCTAAGTCATCAGCAACTTGACGAGTTTCCCGACACAGCCCCGTCCTCCGGCAGCACATGCTGCAGGTAGCACTGCATCTGCTTCAATAACAGCGCTCTGCTGTTGTGCCATGCAAGCGCGATGCGATGTGCCCCCACGAAGGGTCCTGACACGCGCGTGCCGTCCTCACAGCTCAGCCTAGGATGGAAGTTCGGATTTATGGTTTTTAGTTTTCGCATTCAGGGCTTGCTCACCCTAAACCCCAAAAAATCCTAAACACCGGGCGTTTGAAGAGATAACCGCGCGCATTTGCTGCCAGGTACCTGCCAGAGCGTTGCAACTTCGAGGCGCCATAGGTGCAGCTGCCGATTGAGACCCGGCTGCCCAGAGTCCGCTTCTGCCGCTTCTACAGCTGTGCTCCGGTGAGGGCCTGCTCTCCTCGCCACCCTCGGCTTCCATTTGGCCTCACAGACTCCCTGCCAGTGCAAAAGGGAGCCCTGCACAGTTTGGAACCCACGCGGGGCTAGCTGACCTTGGCTGCAGCTACCTTCTGTGCTGTTTTGCGACCGCAGCTGTCCCGGCATGCTCCCTTGCAGACAGAAGCAAGGAAAGGAGTGCTTTGAAAAGACAGCCAGGGCCACAGCACTGCAGGCAGCCAGCCCGGATGCATGCATGCAGAGCACCTGACCCGCAGGACCTTCTCTGTTTGACTTTGCCTGCTGCTGGCAGCTGCTGCCTGCTGAACCTCTGCCCCTGATGAAATGTGACACTGCTGCGACCGGCACGCACGCAGGAGCAGCACCAGCTAGCTGGCCCAGGCGCTGTGCACAGCCAAGCTAGCTACACACGCCCCTCGTATGCTGCCGCCTGCTTCAGTGCTGGCATCGGCCGCAAATCTGTTTTCATACCTCCCTGCCTTCTACGCCGCTGTGGGTATGGCCAGCTTCGCGGACGCATTAGCGCGCCTCCGGCCGTGATGAGAAGTAGCCCAGCGTGGGTGCTGCGACCCGCAGCGCAGCAGCAAGGTGGGCCCTCCCTGTCTGCCTGGCTCCTTTAGGGTTTAGGGTCCCTTTAGGGTTAGGAAACCCTAAACCCTGCTGGTGCATGCTTGCACTCTGGCACCACTCTCGGCCTGCCCCAGCTTGAAGCCCTGCCCAGCCTGTCGTTGAGCGAACCCTAACCCTAACCCTAAACCATAACCCTAATTAAACCTTAACCATACACCCTAATTCTTAAACCAGAGACCCTGAATCCAACACCTATAACCCAAAAGCGAACTCACAGCTCCTCATTACTCGCGCGCAAGCCTTCTTCCTGGTCACCCCAGTCGCAGCCCTGCCGGGCCCAAGCAGCCGCTGCTGGGCGCAGATGAGCAGCGCGGTTGCCTCCGCGATGGGGCTGCTGACTCCAAGGCTGATTGCACACCACACGCAACGCTGATCCTGTGCGCCGGGTGCCCTCTAAAAAAAAGGGCTGCGCTGCGCTCTCAGAGCATGGATCTGCAACCAAATGAAGGCAGGCCCCGTCGCCTGCTATGGTGCGATCCTGGCCCCCTCCTCCAGCAGCCGCGCAGTGCGCCCGAAAGGCTGGCAGCAGCTCTCTCACACGAAGAGGCGTGTGTTGCAGGGTTGCTGGGAAAGGCACCCAGGCAGCTGCTGGCTCGCGCTGGACTGCTGGTGCGTAAGCTGCCGTGCGGCATCGCCGTCCTGAGCACTTCCTACCGGCCGGGGCCACAACATCCGCAGCAGCCACCGGGCCTGCCCGTGGGGTGGCAGAGTTGGTGGTGCTCGCTGCCCCGGGAGTCAGTCTCTCCGTGGATGGCATTCCTGATGCACCACTCTTTTTGAGCTGCTCCGGGCCCAGAAGGCCAAGATCATCCAGTGGATGACCAAGACGGCCACACAAGCAGCCATCAAAAGGTGGATCATCGCCCAGCGGCGCTGCTTGCTCAGCTGTGCCAGCCTGCACCATCATGCCGCAGGGGGCAAGCACTGCTGCGTGCGCATTTACCTGCTATTACAGTCATACCTCGTTAACTGCAGCCCCCAGGTTACTGGGAAAGCCGGTCACTTGGTGTGGTTTTGGACCGATATCTCACTTGACGAGACGACTTTGCCCGCAATTTTTGAAGCCCGACCCCTGAGAGGCCAGCCTCTTACAGCAGGCAAATCGTTGGACAAAGTGCCCGCTTATTGAGGTTTGACCGTATATGTGCCCCCCACGCCAAGCCTCTGCTCTTTGCGGCACCCGGCCGCGCATGCAGCCCTCACAACAACAGGGTGTTCTGCAGAGGCGACGAGCTGAATTTGCGTGCAAAGCCGGGAGCCATGCTGGCCGCAGCGTGCCACTGACAGCCACAGGGCCACACACGCAGGTGCCCTGGAATCCAAAGGCGCCGCACCTTGCTTCTCAGGAGCTGAACACTGCACAAAAGGCTTGCAAGAGTGCCTCGTCCGCGGCTGCAAGCCGTGCGCCCCTCCTGCTCGCTCCTCCTAGCGTCCAGGCGCTGCTGCATGCCTCCTGCCGCCCTTCCTGCAGGCAGGACTTGATTGCTTGTAGTGGGAAGCCCGACCGGCCGGTGCCGTTGCCCACAGGCCAGAACCCAGCAACACATCGCTTTGTCGGCCTGATTCGCCCTTTCTGTTGTGCAGAGCGTAAGAAGCAGAATCCACGAATGAGGGGCTCTTGCACCCTCTCATGCGGCGCCGGCGCCCCCCTGCAAGCGCTGGCGCTCTGTCAGGCGGCACCACCTGATGGAGTCCCTCCTGCAGCTGCACAGGTGAGCAGCTGCTTTAGGGTTACGGCTTAGAACCTAAGGGTTTCAGATGAGCTGCTGCATGCACCTGCCTGCCCACTCTACGCTGCAGTGCAGGGGCGTCCCCTGCACTGGTGGCACTTGCGATGCGGAACCTTGCCAAGCCCGCTGCGTTTTGCGCTGCAGGCGGCTTTTGGAGCATGGAGCACGTTCCTGACCCACCCTCCGGCTTTGATGGCGCTTGCCACTTGATGCACCCTGCCTTCAGAGGCAAACGGAGCCTCTGGCAGCCTCGCAATCCCTCGGCGAGGTCGCGCCGATAGGTGCGTTTAGGGTTCAGGAATAACCCTAACCCCTAAACCCTGAATTGCCTACTTCCGCAGCCCCACCCCCAGCTGCGCCGCGGCCCCCTGTATAAGTGCAGCATAACCGACACAGAGAGCCCCGCCTGACTGCTTGCCTGCAGTGGACAGGTTCCACTTCGCAGCCTGCTGGGTGGGGAGCTCCCACAGCCTTGACAGCGGCTCTGCGGCGGTGCTGGCTTGCCGCCGAGGCGCAGAGAGGCTCAGGAGGCGGCCAGAGAGCAGCCCGGCCCGTATGCTAGAGGACGACTGCGAGTTCTGCTGCGGGCTCAGGGGGTGCTTGGCGGCGCGGCAACACCAGCATCGCTGAGCAGGCCTGCCCCAGCTCCTCTGCTCAGCAGGCCTCAGGCTTGCACTGATGCAGCTGTAAGCAACGCCTGGCTTGATTTCGGTTCCTTCCTTGATTAAATTCTGAATTTGTAATAATCTTACTGAAACTGGTTCCCACTCGAGACGCAATGACGGGCCCTCACTGACCTGCAGAGATTCAGCGAACTCATCCCTGGCAATCGCGCCGAGCTCAGGTGATCAGGCGCGCCGCCTGCTGCCCTGGCAAGGCTCGGGCCTGCCTGCCTTTGGCCGCAGGGCCATGCCTGAGCCCTGGTCTCTCCTGCAGGAGCACGACTTGTGCTGTTTGGCACCGGCACATCCCATCGCCTGCGCGCAGCAGCTCCCCAGCACCTCACACTCCACCACGGCGGGCCAAGTAAGGCCGCCCTGCAGCCGGCCGCTCCAAAACCAGGCCAGCCTGCCGTTGCGGCAGGAAGTGTGACTGGGTGCGCTGGCGCAGGCCGGCTGGGCCGTGTCGCCCCCAAGCGTCGCTGCCTCCAGGCGCCCTCAGAAGCTACTACAGTGCCTGCTCTGCCTGGGGACTTGCACCGACCTGCCATCGCTCTTGCTCTGCGTGGCTCTTTGAGTACGAAGGCGGGCGGCAGCAAGGTGGCCCCCCTGCCTGCCGCGCGCGTGCACACCAGCAGCACGTGCTTCTACCTCCTGGCTAGTGTGCGAGGCGCTGCAGCCGGAAGCTGTCCGATGAAGCACGTATTAGTAAGGAGGACAGGAGGAACAGTCAAAGGAGTAAAAGTAAGGAGGAAAAGGCTATAGTGAGGAGGAGCGCCAGATGTCGCGATTTGTTGCGCTCCCAGCCATGCTCTGGGCACCTGGAGCTCGGCTTGGAGGGGGGTGGCAGCGGCCGAGAGTGGTGCCCCTTGTTGGGGAGCCAGCAGGCCCGAGCGCTGTTTAGGGTTTGGGGTTGGGGTTTAGTGTTTAGGGTTTAGGGTGACACTGCGCGTGGGCGAGCCCCTGACAGCATCTGCTCCGCCGCTCTGCAGCAGGCGCTGGCCAGCCTGCTGCCGTCCGCCGGGCAGACTGGCTTGCAGTCGTCAGACTCGGAGCTGCCAGAGGCACCCCAGTCGCCTCAGCCGATGGACGCGAGAGGTCCGGGAGCTCACGGGACACGCAGTCTTGGCTGGCCTCCAAGACTGGAGGCGGCAGAGTGGAAGCTGCGGGTCTGCGAGGCAGATGCCGGGTGCAATCGCACTTCGTCGCTGCCTGCCAAGCTAGTCACAGAGCTTGTGGCAGCGGACTGCTCCCCACTGCCTTTGTGCTTTGAGAGCCGCGAATGAAGCGATAAGACCAGGCGTTCCTTTGCATCTAGCGCCGCCTGAGCCTTGTCCTGTGCAGAACCTTTCCAGCGTGGCTCCGCTTTAGCCCGATTAGTGTTCCTTTTAGTCAGTTAAGGATCCATATGGCCACACAACACACACTTCCACTACACAGAAGGCACTCTACTAAGCGCAGGCAGGCACCGCCCGGCGCTTACAGTGCTGGGTTTGCTGTGAAGGCGGCTTGCCAGCGACCGCGCCGAGCTGCTTGCAGGCTGCATAGCCAGCTCTGAATCGTGCGGCCCCTCTTTGACTGGCAAACCTCCCCCCTGTTGCAGCAAAGCACACCCCGTGGTCCATCCTGTGGCAGCTTGGCAGGGCCTGCCTGGCGCTGTCGTCTCTGCGCACCGCACCCTCTGCCTGATGTGCTCCCATCCCGCGTCCCACGGGCCTTGAGAAATGTATCCCCTGTCCCATGGGCCTTTCTCTGTGCAATTCGAACCAAGTCAGCTCCAACGGTGGAGCGAATTGCATGTTTTTAGGGTTAAGGTCGAACCCTAAGCTGCCCTCGCCCTGCAACGAACGCGCCTCTGCTGGCGAGTGGTGCTTTGCGGAGCCTGCGTCTGTGGGAGGCTGGCTGCCCGCTTACTAAGGAGCTGCCATGCAGCGGTCGTTCGTTACCAGAAAGGCATCTGTGGCCCAACAGCTTCTGGCGGTGCCTCACTCTCAGCAGCCGAGGCAGATTCCCGCATCACCAGGAATGACAGCCCCGGCATGCAAGCCTGGGGGGACAAAGGCGGCTTGGCAGCCACCAAGTCAGGCGCATGCACTGCAGGAGGGGGCCGGGCTTTGCTGCTGCAGCCCTGAATCTGATCCAGAAACCCTAAAGTGCGTCCACAAAGCGCTTGAGCTCTGCCCGCCGGTGGGGTGACTCCTCGGCATGAGCGCGCTCGCTGAGCACCAGCTTGATGCGCGCCATGCTCTTGCGCACCTGCATTAGTAAGGAGCGAGTAAGCAATGAGTAATGCCATCATCATACCCCGGCTGGGTGGAAGGGGGGAGGGGAGGGACGGGGAACATGCCTTGCGTTGGCGCAGCGCATGGGGCAGCACCTCCCGCTCCTGCTTGAGCCGCAGCTTCTCCGTCGCCAGCAGGTTGCGCTCCTTCAGCAGGATGTACCTGCCGCCGGCGGGCGCGCCTCAGCCCCGCCTGCTGCACATTTCCTGAGGCGGTGCAATGCACTCGAGATGAAACGCGCACCAGAGCTTGTGCAGGTCGTCCCACGATTTGCTGCGCAGATCCGCGGCCGACCACGCCTTGCCTGCGGCAGGCAGCCGTGTTTTTGCCGCCGCCTGCTGCTGGGCTGGCAGGCGGCATGCTTCAAGGAGAGAGGCAGCCCACCGGCTCTGCGCTCCTGCCCCTCCTTCAGCGGCGTCTCCAGGAACTCCTCCAGCCCTCGGGCGGCCGCCGAGCCGCACACGCCCTGCTGCCGGTGCGCGAGGCTGGCCGCGGCGCCCCTGGCCAGCCGGGCCAGCATCGCTAGCCGCCTGTCGATGAGGGCGGTTGATCTCAGCAGGCAGGCTGCAAGGCATCAACGCATACCATCCCAGCAGCTAACAATTGGGTTGGGACACACCAGAGCACGGTCTGGCGGTGGAGATGCGATTGCAGATCGGGTGGATGTGGCGGGGTGTCAGCACCACGAACCCGAACCGTGGAGATACGCAGCCGCCAGCCACGTAATCAGGAAAGGTGCTGCTGATCGATCATGAAGAATTCAAGAGTGCACATGTCTCAGCTCACGTATGCAGGGAGGGCCCTCCCGCGATCTCACCATGAGGCCTTGCTGCGCCGTGTCGGCATTGACCGCTGCGCCGCGGCGTACCGCTCGTCCCTACCACCGTACCCACCTCTCCTCGACCGCGCCAGGCCAGCCAAACACAGAATGGCACCCGCGCATGCGCTCGCCGGCGCTAGGGCGGCGCCCATGCGCGCCGTCCAGCCGGGCGGCGCCCGCAGAGCCATGCGCTGCGCGGTGGCGCGCCCGGACCGCCCCGTCGGCGCGGCGGCGGCGGTCGAGGAGGTGCTGGAGCGCGCCCCGGCCGTGGAGACGCGGTGCGCTCTCCCGGCCCCAACGTGACGGACCGCCCCGTGCCGGCTTTTTGGATGCCTGCCATGCCTGGCAATCTGGATTACCGAGTCCCGGGTCGCGCGCGCGCCCCGCTCGCTCGCTTTGCGTCGCTTCGCCTGCCGTTGGAAGGTGCGGATTGTCACGCGCGCCATCTCGCGCCCGTGGCGCTGGCTGCGGGCCCAGCGTGCCCCAGCCACCCTGATAGAAACGTTCTTAGGCTGCTAGGCGGGTGGCGGCCGTGCGGTTCGAGCCGCAGCCGCAATGCGCCGGCTCCGGCATCTGACATGCAGCTGTCGTGTGCCGACCTAATACGGCGCCGCGCCGCAGGCCGCGCCCGCTGCTGCCGTCCAGCACCGTGGACGTCTGGAGCGAGGCCGACTACGCCAAGCTGTTTAGGAACTACCACGCGGAGGAGGACTACGAGGTGGTTGACATCGAGGGCCGCCTGCCGGCCGACCTGCAGGGCACCTTTTACCGCAACGGTCCCGGTACGTGCTTGCCTTTCGCCGGACCCCCTTCCTGTCCGATGATCCCCTCCGCAGACGCGCCGATGGAACGGCGATGTCGTTTTTTTGAACGTTGGTTTCTGTTATCGACAGGCATCTTCGAGCTGGGCGGCCAGCACATGCACTGCTTCGACGGCCACGGCCTGATCGGGCGCGTCACTATCGAGGGCGGCGAGGCCCACTTCCGCAGCCGCTTCGTGCGCACCAAGGCGCGCAACGCTTCCCGCCTCAGCATTGCGCGCATTCGACTGCCAGCGCCTCTCACACTGTCCACCCCGCAGGTGTACGAGGAGGAGATGGCGGCCGGCCAGGTGCTGTACCGCGGCTTTGGCTCCCAGAAGCCGGGCGGCGCCCTCGCCAATGTCTTTGACATCAGGCATGCCCCTCCGCCCGCCCATCCTGCCCCCGCACACCCCCGCCCCCGGCCACAGTAGGACAGACTCAGCTCGTGCAGAGTGCAAGCACGCACATTGTCAGCTCGATTTTGATTTTCGAACTTAAGATTGATGGTGATTTCGAACCGAATTTGAAAGCGCGGCACTCCAAAGCCTTTCGCTCCTTGGCACGCAGGACCAGCAGCCTGCAGTCAGAGTTCCTGAGACCTTCTTTCTGAGTGTGCAAAATGCTTGTTTCAAAGCCTTTTTGCTCCGGCATGCGGACTGCTGTGTCAGCGCCGCACGCTGAGTCATTGCTGAGTCAGCGACCACCCGCAGGGACAAGCCGACGGCCAACACCAGCATGCTCGAGTGGGGTGGCCGGCTCTACGCTCTCTGGGAGGCCCATAACCCGCACGCGCTCGACCCGGCCAGCCTCGAGACGCACGGCGAGGAGTTCTTCGGTGCGCCCTAGGGCTTACCTAGGGTTTTCTAGGGTTCTTAAGGGTTTGCTTTGGATTGGAGGGCTCGAGTTTCAGATTCCCCGCCGCAAAAGTGGCAAGCTTGGAGTCACACGGCGAGGAGCTTTTTTTCGGTGTGCCTTAGGAATTTAGTAGGGTTTACTGTGGGTTTCCAGTGATTCAAGGTTTGGGATTTTACACGCTCAAGAAAGGATCCTGCCAGCGCGGCCGCGACCGCGAACTCTTCAGCATGCTCTGCATTGTGGGTTTGACCGAACCAAGAAGACACGCCCGTCTGCTAAACATTCGGTTTCGTTTTCAAAACCTCCAGACCTGTCCATGGCAGCAGAGGTGCCGTCCAGCCGACAAACCCTGAAACAAAACCCTAGACCGTTCACGCTCAGGCTGCCACATGTGCAGGCGGGGCGCTGCGAGAGGAGCAGCCGTTCTGCGCGCATCCGTGCCACTGCCCCCACACCGACAGGCTGGTCGCCTTCAGCAACGGCATCCGCCACGCGGAGGGCGAGCCTCCTCTCCCTCTCCCCCTCTTTTCCCTGCTGCCACCACCGAGAAAGTGCACGCCGAGAAAGTGCGCAGTTTTGCCGAGTTTTGCCAGATTTCCATCCATTTTAGCCGGGTTTCGCCGAGTTTTGCCGAGTTTTGCCAGAAGCGTGGGTCGTCATTTCCGACACTACTGTTCCTGCTCACCTCCCCCAAATGAGGATACTGTTGGCAGCACGCCGACACAATATTTATTTTTCAATCGGGAACCTGACCTGAAGCCTGCATGTGCACGTCAGGCGCCCCAGACTGCAGGGTTTCCAAAACTCTACAGTCTATCGGTGCACACAAGCTGGCAAGCTGCATTGGGGAGTCTGGGCTGGGCTCTTCTGGGAGCTTGACTTGGGGGGGGTCTAGACTCTCACCCAAGGTCTATGTTGTCTCACGGTTTCCTTGATCCTGGCTAGCTAGGGTTTTTGAAACCTACATCTTATCCGCTCGCAGGCAAGCTGCACATCTGGGAGATCGACCGTGCCAATGCGGTGCGCCAGAAGCTGACCTACGATGTCGGCATGCTGCCGATCCTGTACCTCCACGACTTCAAGGTGACCAAGAACTGGTGCGGCTCTATGGCTTCCGTAGCATCTAAATAGGATAACATAGGGTTTGAGTAGGGCTTGGTATCATGGCATTGACGTTTGGGCTGAAAAGGCGAAAGTGTTGGCCTCCCCTGATTCTGACCAAATCCAACCCCTATTCAAACTCTAAAACCCTAGGAACTTTACGGCGTACGAGTCAGGTGTCGCGGGCCGCTGGCTTCTGCCAAGACGGCCTCCAAATCATGGAATCCACAACAATCGGAACCCTCATGCAAACCCTAACCTAAGCTTGCTGAAACCCAGAACAGTAGTAACCCGAAAGCAAACCCTGACTTAATCTTGCTGAAACCCAGGACAATCGGAACCCTAATGCAAACCCTAATTGCAGCATGCTACCGTCACGGCAGATGCATCTTCCACACCAAGATGCACTCGCAGCTGGGCCGCGAGTCCCAGCCGCCTATCGGCCTACGATGCTAGAACGGCCGAAACCTTAACACAACCCTAACGCAAACCCTAACCGTCGCATCGCAGGTACATCTTCCACCAGGCCCCGCTGGGGCTGGACCCCGCCAACATGGCTCGCTACTTCCTCGGCGGCGCTGATCAGACGCAGATGATCCGCTTCGAGCCGCAGTCGCCTGGCAAGCTGTGGCTGATCCCGCGCACGGGCGGGGAGCCGCTGCTGATAGAGACGGAGCCGCTCATGATCTGGCACTACGGCAACGCCTTCGAGGATGAGGCTGGTGCGTTGCGTTTGCCCTGTTAGGGTTTAGAAGGGTTTTTTTACCAATTTGGGACACGGCGGGGGTGCTAGAGACCGAGCTGCTCGTGGTATGGCACTACGGCAACGCCTTCGAGGACGAGTCGGGTGCGTTACGTTTGCCCTAGTAGGGTTTAGAAAGTTTTTTACTATTGGGGCAGGGCGGGGCTGACAGAAACCGAGCTGCTTGTGGTATGGCA
>BHFV01000147.1:17710-36482 GCA_003568905.1 Trebouxiophyceae sp. KSI-1 | reverse complement strand
GGGGGGGGGTAGGGGGGGGGGGGGGGCGCTGGCTGCGCAATGCCGGTCGCTGTCGGCAGCCGCATGCTCGGGCAGGCCAGCTTATGGATGCTGGCCTCCAATGATGACGCTTGGCTGCGTGCTGGGAGGGGCAGGACTTCAAATGCAAAGCCGAGGCGGGCTGCGGCTGCAGGACAAGGCGGCGGTGGTGGAGGAGCTGGAGGAGCACCTGCAGCAGGCCGCGGCGGCCCGGGCGGCGGCGGCGGCGGAGCGGGCGGCCGCGGATGAGGCCGCGGAGGCGGAGCCCGCTGGGGCGGCGGTCTCGGCGGCGCTGGGCGTGCTCTCGCGCGGCGGCGAGCTCGCAGGTGTCTGCCTTTGACACAGGTTGCTGAGGGGCTCATGGCAAGGACATGCCAGGCCGCGGAGTGCTTGCGTTGTCAGGGATGCGGCTGCGGTGCTTTGGGGCTGCCGGGCCGTGACAGCGGATGTCACTGCACAGCCTGCTGCGCCCGCAGCCGCGACGGAGGCGGCGGCTGCGGCGGCGCAAGACGCCGAGGCGCGCGCGGGCGGCGGCGGCGGCGTGCAGCTCGACGAGTTCGGGCGGGACGTCGGGCTGGAGGCCGGCCGGGAGGCGAGCGCGCGGCAGGAGCGCCTGCGGCGGCGCGCGGCGCGCTGGCGGGTGCGGCCCCGGCTGCCGCGCAACGCGAAGCGAAGCAGTGTGCACGGACCAGACGGACTTATTGTAATATCGCGCACGCAGGGCGATCCGGAGGGTGCTGGCGGCGCGGAGACCAGCAGCGAGAGCGAGGGCGAGGCGGCGCAGTACGCGCGGCGGCGGCGCGAGGTCCTCGACACCGCGTCGCGCGTCTTCGCGGACGCGGACGCCGAGTTCGGCACGCTGCCGGGCGTCAAGGCGCGCCTGCAGCGCTGGCGGCGCGAGCAGCCCGGCGCGTGGGCGAGTGCGTACGGCGGCGACAGCGCGCCGGCCATCTTCGCGCCCTTTGTCCGCAACGAGCTGCTCGCGTGGGAGCCGATCTTCCCGGGCGGCGACGCCGCGGGCGCGGCCCCCGCCCCCTCGCCTCCGCCTCCGCCTTCGCCGCGGCGAATCCGCCGCGACTGGGCCCTGAGCGCGGTCGTGCGCCTGCAGACTTTGACGCTCAGGCGTGGTACCAGCAGCTGCTCGACTTTGGCGGCGACGGCGCGGGCGGCGGCGACGACCTCATCCCCACGCTCGTGGGCAACCTGGTGGCCCCGCTCGCGCTGCACGCCATCAAGGCAGGCCGCCCTCTCTCCCTCCCATGCCGCCGCACACCAAACTGCCCTGGCGGGACCGCCGAGCCTTGCGCGCCGGCCGCAGGCCTGCTGGAACCCGTTCAGCCGGCGGCAGACCAAGCGACTGGTGCAGCTGCTGGAGCACTTGCTGGTCTTTCTGGCGGTGGAGGAGCCGCGCACGCAGGCGCTGCTGGCGGCGGTCCAGGCCCGGCTGGAGGCCGCCGCCGCGCAGCTGCGGCTGCCGCCCTGGCCGCAGTCGGCCGTGGCGGCGGCGCCCCGCGCGGCCGCGCTGCTGCAGCACCGCTTCGGCAAGGCGCTGCGGCTGGTCGCCAGCATCGCAGCCTTCGACTCGCTGCTGCCGCGGCCGCCGCTGCTCGCGCTCGCTTTCGACCGCCTCCTGCAGCCGCAGGTGGGGAAACTGCCCCCCGCGTTTGCGCGCGCTCTCGGCAGACAGGAGGGGCGCAGATGGGGCAGTAGGTACAGGGGCTCGGATAGACGCCCGACGAAAGCAAGGGGTGCGGGCAGTGAGGAGCTCACGAGCCGCTTGCTGCCGTGCAGCTGCTGCCGTACGTGGCGGGCGCGGGCATTCCGGAGGCAGCGGCGGCGCGCGCGGGCCGCGTGGCGGATGTGCTGCCGCAGGCTTGGGTGCGCGGGCAGCCGCCGCACGCCAGGCCGCTGGTGGACGCTCTGGCCCGGCTGGCCCGGTCCTTTGAGGCCCGCCGGGCGGATGGGCGTCGGCCGGAGCCCGCCGCTGTGCAGCGCCTGGCGGGGGCGCTGGAGCGCGTCGGCGAGGCCGGCACTGCCCGCAACCTGCGCCAGGCGTTTGGCATCTGTTGATCGCCCAATGGCCTTCCCCCAAACTCAACTTGGCTGCTGCGGCAGCAAATGTCGACAGCTTGTGTCTGGCTCTGATAATTGCTGTCCGGCGCATCCAGAGGGTCTGCTCTCGCGGTGCAATTCGTTCACGTTCACGCGGAGCCCGAGACCAGAGCGACAGTGGGCCAAAAGCACCCACTCGAGTTGAAAAGCTCGCAATCTCCGCACGGCGACGTGGCCCCCTCGAGGCGCCGATCGGAGACCCCGCTCCCGAGATTTGCCTTTCGACATTATTTACTTCCATTCGACTTTTCCCTTCGACAGCAGGGGAGACGCCGGCAGGCACAGCGCGACGACGCAACGCGACTCGCAATCGCGGGAAATCGCGCCGACGGGACGGCGCGTCGCCGGTGAGCCAGCCAGTGGCCCGCCAAGGAGCGAAATAGCGTTGATCGGCTGAGGTTCTTGGCATTGGCGGCGCCTATCGAGGAGCGGAAAGCAGCATGGCGCTGGCAATGCAGCCGACGGCTTCGGGGAGCCTGCTTCCGGTTTTCGGGCTTGCGACTGCCGTTCAATAGCGTTGGGTAGGCTAGTGCTGCGTGCTAGGTGACTGGGGCCATTGGAGCGCTCGCAGCGGGGCGTCCCGCGTTGGGCCCCCGCGCTGGCCACAAACGGAGGAGCCCCGCACCTGTGACGCCGGCGTCGCTGCGGGGCAGCGGCATGCACGCCTTGCCCCTGGCGATTCTGATCGCCTGGCAGGCAGATTTCGAGCCTGTGAGCTCTCCTCCACGGCTTGCATCCGACCTTTTTCGTGCATGCCTGGATGTTTTCTGGGGTCCCGCGCAAACTTCCCACTGATGCCATTGGCGATGATGCAGTATCTCCAAAGTCCAGCATCTTGACCCCCGTGGCCGTCTGCTTGCAGCGGCGGCCTGTCTGAGCGGCGGCGGCGGCGGGCGCCATGAACCGCAAGGGCAGCGCCTCGTTGCGCGGCGACGGCGACACGATCATGAAGACGGCCAGCAGCAGCGGCACGCGGGCCAGCCAGGACTACCACGACTGGCCGCTGGATTCATTCTACGACAGTCGGAATATCACTAGCACGGGGGAGATGGAGGACTTCATGGCCACGCTGTCGGTGCGGCTCGTCTTAAAGCCCCACCTAGTCTTTCCGTGCCATGTGAAGCGCGTGCATGCCGGCTGGGTGGGCCCTGGGTTGCTCTTTTCGATGGACAGTTGGTCTACTTCCTGCCGGTGAGCCAGTCCGTTTCTGTCCGGAAAGCAACGCAGCTGTGAACAGGAGGACAGCTCTAGCTGAAGGCTTTCAGGCCAGTCCCAACACCAGCCTGGCAGCTGTTCAAGGCTGCTCCCATGATGCCTCTGGCAGGGCCCCACGCCGCTGGTCAGCATGGCAGCCACCTACAAGCGAGACGCCAAGGACATGGAGGCGGCAATTCAGGAGTTTGTCGGGCCGGCCGGTGCCAAGCTGGAGATGCGCGACAAGTGCCTGCTGGCCCAGGACATCCTGCGCTACGTGAGGGGCCGCCCCTCTGCCGCCTGTCACACCGCCTGCCGCCCAGCTGCATGCGCTGCCTGCAGCAGAGACCGCCTGTTGGCAGCTCGCTGAGCACGCTCCCTGCTAGCTTCATCCGCTCTTCTGCCGGCACCCAGCCTGGAGCTTGCAGCCACGCATCTCAGCCGAGGCCTGGTCTTCGAAAGTTGTGGAGGCTGTGGCCTCCGAGCTTCTCCTCATGCTGTTTCTGTTGCAAAGGAGGGAAGGAAGGCTCACTGCGTTCCTGACGCCACTCTCCATCCGCTCGTCTGCAGGGCATCGAGCGCAGCCAGGACCTGATGGACGAGCTCTACCTGCAGCTGCTCAAGCACCTGCGGGGAGGCGCCAAGACCACCAGCGTGCGCGGCTGGGAGCTGCTGCTGCTGGCCGCTTGCGCTGCGCGGTGGGCTCTCCGCGCCACTGCATGGCCAGCCCTGCCTGCAGGCGCGGTGTGGGGGGAGGGGGCAGCAGCCAGCAGGTGCGGGCGGGCTGCCGGGCAGCTGCAGGGCGCAGCGCCAGCTCATCGGCGCAAAGCAGCGGGGAAAGCCAATCATCTGGCGAGCTGCACGCGCCTTGCCTGTGCTGGCAGCGTCCTGGGCACCACAGCAGCAGGGAGTCACACATGCAGTGCCAGAGCCTCCCGCTGCCTGGCTCGCAGGCCGTCCGGGAAATTCATGGAGCCCGTCAGCAACTTTGTGCACTCGGCGTCGCACACCAAGGCGGCCTTCCCGACCGCCGTCGCCATCCTGGCCAAGCGGACATGGGCCGCGCTGAAGCACGCCAGCAAGCCGGGCTCCCGCGTCAACGTGCGCTCCCCTCTGCCTCCACTTGCAAACATCACCAAGTGCCCTCCTGCCCGACCCGCTCCTGCCCCCATGCGCGCCTTCAAAGCCCGTGGGGAACATGGAGGTGCCCGATGCAAGCGGGGAGGCGGCAGCACTTATGTGCAGCATGCATGGTAGGGAACAGCAGCCTTCTGCCCGTGGCTGTCCGTGCATGAGCAGCAGCGCAGCTGTTTGTTGGTTAGTCCTGCTGGAAAAGTACTGCTGGAAAAGTACTGCTGGAAACGTACTGCAAATGCCGTGGCTGCTGCTGTGGTGTGAAACCACGGCCGATCGTCGTGGCTCGCAGGTGCCTTCGGTGGGCGAAATCGAGAGCGTGCTGAGCAGCAAGACGATGAAGGTGCAGATCACCTTTGTGGACGGCTCCAACAAGTGGCTGGTGTGCAGTCCCTGAATCCCCTCCATATTGCATGGATACGTGGCTGCGGAAGCAGGGTAGGAGCTCACGTGCTGCAGCTCGAGAGATGCGCAGCGTGGCTGCAGCAGTCATGAGGCTGGCAAGCCGGCAGCTGCGTGCCTCGACATGGAGGAGGCTGTAACTAACACCTCCTCTCGTAACTGCCGCAGTTCTATGACTGGACGACGACGGTGGCGGCCGCCGTGGAGCAGCTGGCCGCGCAGATCGGGCTGAAAAACTACAAGGAGTACACCCTCTTTGAGGTCAAAAAGGTGCGTTTTGCCTCGGGGGCCGGCTGCAAGTGCCGACATGCGTGGGAGCATGCTGCTTGTTCAGACCTTTTTACCCCTGCTTATGTCAGCAAGGTCCGCAAGTCAGGATGGATAGCAAGCTTCTGCATCAAATGGCGTGCTTAACAGGCATTGTTATATTGTAAGATTTCTTGTGCCGCCATCTTTAAAACTTGCCAGAGCAAGGTCGTGATTCGAACTGCCCGCAGAATCGATTCAATTTTCCCGCCGAACTGTCCTTGGCAGGTGCCCAAGAAGCTGGACACCGACGGCGTCCGTTCCATCGCGACGCTGCCGCCCGACTCCTACCTGCTGCTCGAGGACAGCCGGCGCGTGGCAGAGGTGCTGCAGGACTACGAGTCGCGCGGCGCCCTGAACAAGCTGCTGCTCAAGCGCAAGCGCTTTGACACGGCGGACGCCGACTTTTCCAAGCCGCAGTTCATCGCACTCACCGCGGCACGCCTCTTCTCACCTCCCCTCAGCTGTCTGGAGAACCCCCTGAGCAACCAAGTAGCCCTGTCGTGGTTGCCAGCTGCAGCAGCGCCTCTCAGCTTCTGTGCAGTGGGCGCGTGCACTGCTCCAGTGGCGCGCCGCAGCAGCTTGCAAGCCTTGAAACTCGGCGCAGGCCAGTCTGGTGCAGATACGGCAGGTTCTTACAGCCACCTCGCGACAGCCAGGGAGGCCGCCTGGCCTCTACGTTCGCAGCCTCATGGGCCAGGAAGGCGAGAGCCACTCGGCTCTGCTGGCATGCCCACCTTGCCCCCAAAACAAGCGGGAAATTCGAATTTCGAACGGCGTGCCCGGTCGCACCACGCGCAGGCGCACCAGGCGGCCATGGACGAGAAGATCGCGGAGGTGGCCAACCTGACGCTGCGGCTGCGGGAGATGAGCGGCAAGGTCGCCTGGGTGGAGGCCGTCCAGGAGGAGCGCGCGGCCGAGCTGACGGCGCTGAAGCAGCGCGCCGAGGCGGCAGAGGCGCGCGTGAAGGAGATGCTGCTGCAGGGGGTGCGCAGCCCCTCGCTGACGAGGCACATGCTGCTCCCTGGCACAGTCGATAGCAGGGACCTCACAGGAGAGCCTGGCAGCAGCAGTGTCAATAGCTTGGCAGGGCAAGCAGGAGCCTGGCAAGACCTGCTTGCCGCGCTGCAACCAGCGCTGCCAGCGGCCGCAAACACATTGGCTCAACCGCACGGGGCAGCAGCATCTCGCTCCTAACAAGGCTCAGCACCCCGGCTGGCTGGCCCCTTTTGCCTCGAGGCTCTACTGGCAGATTACCCTGCACCCTGTATCAAAGCCACAAGCCATGCATCGGTGCCGCAGGTGTCCGTGGAGACGGCTCAGGTGATCAAGGAGCGAGATGCGCTCGAGGCGCGAGTCGCGGAGCTGCAGGCCGCCGCGGCCGGCGCGCAGCAGCAGGCTGCGGCCGAGCAGTACGACGGTGACTGGCGCCCGCTGGGCCTCGTCCAGAAGCTGGTGCAGCAGCAGCAGGAGGCTGAGGCACTGCAGGTACCCCCCTCCCCATCCACCCGGATGTGCGCGCCTGTGACGGATGCCTTGCACGCGCTTCTGCCTGCAACGCTCCTGCCAGCTGCCCTGCTCAGCCCGCGCTGGGGCTCTGGAAGCGAGCGCTGTAGCTAGGCTCGCCTCGCCTGCAAGGCACCTGCTGGGTGGGATGGAATGCTGTCGCCCCTGCCTGGCTGCCGTGCGGCCTGCTGAGGGTCTGTTGCAATTGCAGGCCGAGCTGGAGGTGCTGCGAGCCGCCGCATCCGAAGGCGACAGGGAGCGGGCTGCGGCGGCCGAGCAGGGCGCGAGCAGGGGCCCGGGCGCCAACGGCGACAAGGACGCCGCGGAAAAGGCACGCCCCGCTGCCGTCTCTTGTCCATCGCGCGGGGAGGAGCTACGCATGTGAGGGTCGTGCAAAGGATCCGTGCGTAGCGACTGCTTTCGATTGCTTGCCTCGCAGCGGTCGCAAGCATCCTTCGAGACTCGCAAAAGCTGGCTGTCTCACTACAGCTGCAGCAGCAGCAGCAGCAGCATCCACGAATAGCAGTGCATGCCCGCTGCAGCGCATCCGCGCTTGCGATGCGAAGCAAGGGCGGCTCCAATCGGATCGGGATCCCAAGATTTGGATTTTCTTGAAATCCAAGATTCATTTCCGGATTGGATTGGAGATGAAAGCCGCTCGCTGCTGACAACCTGTGACTCTGCGTCGCCCGCAGGCGGCGCTGTACGACCTGCTCAAGCTGCAGAGCGAGCTGGAGGAGGACCACGCCGAGGAGCTGGCGCTGCGGGACGAGGAGATCGAGGGGCTGAAGGAGTCGCTGGCCGCGCTCGCCAACGACAGGGTGGGCGCCTGCTGCTGGGCGAACAGAGCTGCTTTCTGGAGTGTGGAAGCGAGCAGAGCCCGCTGGGAAGCAGAAGCGGATGGAGCTCTCTGGGCAGAGCGGAGAGGTGCCACAGGGCACCTCCAGTCAGGACGGCTGTTCGCCTGTGGTCCTCGGCAAGAAAGCCAGTCGGGAGAGATGACTCGCTGCGACCATCAGCTGCCCCGCGTGCACATGTGGCCTGGCCTGCGATGCTGAGCGCTGCCTGGTCTCTGCGTGCAGGGCTCGGTCAGCAAGGCGCAGCTCTCGAACGGCCACGCAGGTCTGCCCATCCCCAGCTCAACCGCCTGCCACATGCAGCAGAACGAGCCTGGCCTCGCTTGTCAGCGTGCTCATGCTCGGCAGCTTGCGGGCGCCTCAGCCTCCGCTGCAGCCTGGAGACTTGAAGTGGCCTGGCGGCGGTCGCGAACTGAGCCGGGCGGCGGCCTTCACACGAGCAGGCGGCGGGAGAGAGGAGGCCGAGCTGCAGAAGCTGGTGGCGGAGAATGCGGAGCTGGAGCAGCAGGTGGACAGCCTGCGGCAGCGGCTGCGGGTGAGCCGACGTCCGCGTGCAATCTCTGGCACCAGGCCTGCAGCAAGCGGCCGCTACGGGCTGCTCGAGCCTGCCTGGCTGCGCGCGGCCTGCTGCCGGGGCAGCAGGCAATTGCCATGGCAGGCCGCAGCCCGTTCCTCGAGGTTCAGCGCCCACGGCGCTGAGCCAGACAACCATGTCGTCTGCTGTGGCTTAGCAGT
This sequence comes from Trebouxiophyceae sp. KSI-1, assembly GCA_003568905.1. Taxonomy (NCBI): domain Eukaryota; kingdom Viridiplantae; phylum Chlorophyta; class Trebouxiophyceae; species Trebouxiophyceae sp. KSI-1. The sequence goes on along the minus strand of BHFV01000147.1, from coordinate 28,218 downwards.
GGCCATGTGCTGCGGCTGCAGGAGAAGGAGGCGGAGGCGCGCGGCGCCGAGCGAGATTGGCGCCAGCAGCTCAACGCGGCGCGCTCCGAGGCGGCCGCCCTGGCCAGCCGCCTGAAGGGGCGCGAGGCCGCGCTGGAGCAGGCGACCGGCGAGGTCGAGGAGCTGCACCGCGCGGCCGGGCAGCTGCGCTCCGAGCTGGACGACAAGGCGTGGGAGCTCGACTGCGCGGCGGCCAACCTGCAGGCCGCGCAGCAGGAGCGCGACGCCGCCGAGGCCAAGCTCAAGGCCGCCGCCGCCGGCGGCGCGTCGTTCGCGGCCGCACGGGCGATGCCCCGCAGCGGTGCGGCCTTGCCCGAGCTTCCGGCCCGCCGTGTGCGCGTTGGGCGGGAACTGAGTGCGGTGGCTGCCGCTTCGAGCAGGCGAGGGCGGGCAGGACGCGCTCGTCGCGGAGCTGAAGGCGCAGCTGGAGATGATGGCCGCCGACCGCGACGCGGCCGTCGACAAGCTGGCCGGAATTCAGCAGCTCATGTTCGGGTGCGGGCCCGCGCGCAGCCACGGCGGCGGCCCGCGAGCGTCTGCTCGCTCCTCTTGAGCAGCGGCGCGGCGCGCAGGGGCGCGATGGACGCCGGCGCGGCGCGGCGCGGGCCCGAGCGCGCGGGGCGCAACAAGGCGATCAACGACAGCTGCCCGCTCGAGGCCGGGCGCGACCCGCGGCGCGAGACCGCCGGCGGCGCGGCGGTGCCGCTGCACCTGCGCGGCGTGCAACCGCCCCGCGTCCGGCCCGACGGCCGCCCGCTCGGCCCGGCCTTCCGCAACCCGGCGCTGGAGCGGCGCGAGGCGGCACAGCTGCAGCAGGAGGCCGAGGCCCGCCGCAGGCCCGCCCGCCGCCGCCTGCCCGTCTTCCTCCATCCCGTGCTGACATGCACCCAGGCCTGCTGACGCGCCCCCGCCCACTCGCCCGCCTGCAGGGCCTTCCGTACGGAGGCGCCGCTGCCGGCCAAGGCGTCCAGCAATCCACGCGTGAACGAGCGCATCAACTCGGGCTCCCACCTGCTGGGCCTGCTCAGCGGCGGCGGCGGCGGCCTCACGCGCACGCAGGACATGGAAGCCGAGGACGGCATCCTCAGCATGGGCGGGGGGCGCGACGAGGCGATGGGTGTGCACCCCACCACCTCCTGTCTCTCTCACCCGGCAGCCCCTTTCCCTTTCAACATGCTGCTGCTGCTGCTGCTGCTCTTGGCTTCTGCAGAGGCAGCAGCACCGCCATCTGTCTGCCTTGCCACGCACACGTTTGGGTGCGGCCCACTTCGCGCCTCATGCATGTGCGCGCCGTGCCGCAGGCCCCCTCACTCCAGAGCTGGCCAGTCGAGCAGGCTCCGCCGGCTCTGCCGGCGACCGGCGCGGCCGCTCCCTGCTGGCCGGCCAGTGAGCTTGACAGACGCAGATGCACCCGCTGTATGACATCAGCTGCGGCCTTGTCGCGGCTGCATTCTTCCCTTATCTGGGTCCCCAGAGGGCCCTGCGGCTCGAATTTTTCGGCAGGCCTGCCAGGCGGCCGCCTGTGCGCCAGAGCCTGGCTGCCTGGCGGGCTGCCGCACATGAGACCCATGTTGTCCGCCTCTCTGTCCCGCTCCGGCAAGATGCCAGGGGCGCTTCGATGCCTGCCCGCTTTGTGGCTCCACGGCAAGCAGCTGCCCATGCGGCGGCCTGCTTGCGCTTGCACCTGCGCGATAGCAGGCCGCCCTTATCTGTTCCATTGCATCAAGCCTCGCTGTAGATAACGTGTGGAGGCACTCGAGTGATGGAGGGGCGGCTGATTTGTGTGTCACGCGCGCTGACAGAGTCATCAGAGGATATGCTCTGCTGCTGCATGGAGTGGCATTTGTGTGTGCCCATTTGGCTGCATGCGAGGCCTTGGGAGTGAGACATGACGGGGAGCGCAGGCGTCCCAGGACCCGCACGGTGCTGAATTGAATGCAGCCACGACATGCTGTAAGGGTCTTGTGCAAACCGACACATGTGAGAGGTGACAAACACATGTGAGAGGAAGGAAACAGCCCATGCCAGCCTATGCCAGGCTGATTGGGCATGTGCTCTGCAGAACCCTTGTCTTTGCGAGTCCGAGGCGACTGCCTAAATCTCCTGGAAGACCTTGCAAATAGCAGAGTATTAGTGGAGGAGAAACCATAGTGAAGGTGCGGCCTGAAGTCCGCCTGCTAGCCGGCCTGGCTTTGCCCACACCCAGCGATCGACGTCATCACAATCGTTTTGGCACGCCCGCGTCGTGCGTGGCGCACCTTTGTGTATTTCCGGCATCGAGTTCCTTCAGGTGGCCGTCTCCTCTTGCTCAAAAGCACCTGGCGTGGCGCAGGCGAGCTCGATGGTCCAGCAGCAGCAGCGTGCGTTGGCGGGCGGCCAGCCGGTGCCGCTGCCCGCGCGGCAAGTAGCTTTCCGACCTGCCGCGCGCCCGCTGAGGTGCGACACGCTTGCCTCCCAACTGTGTCCCAGGAGCGCCGGGCGACCTTGCCTGGAAGCTTCTCCTCCCGATCGAATGTATACCTGAGCGTCCGGCCCACCAAGTAGCGGGCTGGTTGCGCGTCAGCCCGCTGCCCGGGCAGTTCCCTGGCTCCGTTCAGGCGAAGTCTGTAAGAGCGTGCCCACGAAACAGTTGCCATGCCCGTAGGTCGCGCGCGAGATACCTCGCCGTCGTCGCGCGCTCGAGCGGCAGCAGCAGCGGCGACCGCGCGCGCAACGAGGCGAAGCAGAACATCTCCTCCGCGAAGAGCGGCGCGAAGCAGGCGCGCCTCTCAAGCTGTACGCCCAACGGTCGTCCAGCAAACGAGCTTTCCGAACGGCATCTGAAAGCTCCTCTCAACTCGCACGTGCAGGGCGTCGATGATGCGGCTCAGGCCGCCAAGGACGTCGCCGACGACCTGCGCTCGGGCGGCGGCCGCCAGGATGTCCGCGGCCAGGTGAACAAGCAGGCAGAGGGCCTGAAGCAGGGCGTCGATGCCGCGGCCGACACGGCGTCCGACCTACTGGAGGGCGGCGACCGCGCCCGCGGCCGGGCCAAGCAGGGTGTCAGCAGCGCGGCGGACAGCGTCCAGGAGGGCATCGACTCAGCGGCCGACACGGCCAAGGATCTGCTGGATGGCGGCGACAAGACGCGGGGGCGCGCCAAGCAAGGCGTCAGCGATGCGGCTTACGGCGTGCAGCGCGGCATCGACGAGGCCGCTGACACGGCCCAGGATCTCCTTGACGGCGGCGACAAGACCCGGGCGCGTGCCAAGCGGGGCGTCGATGAGGCTGCGGACAACATCCAGGCACCGCCCCCCTCCCCCTCTCTGCGCGGCACGGCAGCAGCGAGTGCGGGCGCCCAGACAGCCTGGCACTGTTATCGTTGCCCGCCGGCGGCCGAGCCTCTGCCGGGGGCCCTGCGAGCCGCCAGCAGCCGCTGCAGCCTCCTCTCAGGACGCACCTTCGGGCGCCCCTGCGCCTGAGCCTCCCAGCCAACAGCGCCTCAGCAGCGGCAGGCCGCTCGACTCGAGCAGCAGCTTCTCGCCGGCTGCCCGCAGGCCGGGATCGACGATGCGGCGGAGACGGCGCGCGATCTGCTGGACGGCAGCGAGCGCACGCGCGCCCGCGCCCGCGCCGGCGTGCGTGAGGGCGCGGACCAGCTGCAGGAGGGCGTGGACGCCGGCGCCGAGGCGCTCAAGGACGCCATCGGCGACTCGTCTCGCGCGGCGCAGGACTTTGCCGACGACTTCGAGCGGCGCGCCAACCAGGCCGCCGGTGCGTTTACCCTACGCAGGGCTTAGGGTTCGATCCAGGGCGTTCAGGGGCCTCATGGAGACCACCTTTGGCAGAGCTTGGCAGTCTCGCCGCGCCCCTGCTGCAGCGATTGGAAGGGAATGCGTGCCCCCCGGCCTGCGGCAGGCTGCCTGGAAGGCCCTTCTCGGCTGGCTGCAGCCGGCCGCGACGTGCTGACTGGATGCTGACTGGGTGCTGACTGGATGTTGGCTGCTGCATGCAGACCGGCTGCAGGAGCAGGTGGATGAGACGAGCCGGCGGCTGGAGAATGCTATCGATCAGGCGCCTGAGGTGGCCGCTAATGCGGTGCAGCAGGCACCCCCCCCCCCCCTCCCCCCCCCCCCCCCCCCCCACCCACCCCCCCCCCCACCCCCCACACACACACACACACACACACCACCCTTCCCTACCGCGCCTCTGCCTGTCGTCAGGCTGCGCAGCCGAGAGGGGGTCGCAGCTAGAGGGTGGAGCGGCTGCTTTTAGAGCGAGGCTCACGCCAGCTGCGGGCGGCCTGGGCTGTCTGGCAGAGGGGCACTCCGCTCTGTCGGGCACGCACCAGCACAGGGTTTAATTAGGGTTTAAGATCAGGGTTAGGGTATAACGACCCGCGCGGCAGCGAGCACGCGGCCCTGCTTCCCTGTGAGCGGGCGGCGTTTGCGCTCCTCTGCGAGCCACAGCCTGCCTTACTAAGCCAGCTGGCAGGCGTTACTAATGGAAACCCTACGCGACTTGCTGCAGGCGGTGGATGGCACGGCGGCGGGGCTCAAGTCGGCGCAGGAGCAGCTGCGGGAGCTGCAGCGGCCGGGGCCGGCGGCGCGCTTCGCTTCGACGCCGCTGACCAGCCTCGAGCCGCTGCCGTTCGAGAACCGGCCGGGGCCCAAGCCGGCCGAGGACAAGCAGGTGCCGGCCCCCTCCCTTCCTGCGGCTCCCCTCCTCGCCAGAAGAGCGGCGGCTGTGTGCTTGGCGGGCTGCCGCCTTCACTGCGCTGCCCCGAAAGCGAGGCAGCCGCTCGCTGCCAGTGGGCCTGTCCCAAGAAGCCCAGTTCAGCCGCCAGAGGCAGTCAGTGTACCTCACCGGATGTGCCGACAGAGCCCTTCCAGGAGCAACAACCCGACTTTCCAAGCAGCAGCCCGCCGCACCCAGCGGCCCCACAGCCTCTTTCGACTCGCACCCTGCCTTCCCGCCGGCCTGGCCGATCGACAGCCTGTCTTTCCGCCCTCCCAGCCGGTCGACAGCCTGCCTTTCCCAGCCTCAGTGAGCTGACAGCCTGTGCTTCCCCCTCCTCTGCCAGGCGGAGTACTACAAGCGCCGCCTGCTGTACTGCGTGGCCGGCCTGGACCGCGGCTTCGCGGCCTCCCCCGGGGCGCGTGCGGAAGTAGAGGCCACCGTCGCCTCGCTGCTCAGCGTCTCGGACCCCGTGCTGCTCTCCTGGGCCCCGGGCACGCACCCGACCCTACCCAGGGCTGGTCGTGTAGGGTTTTGTAGGGTCTAACGGCCATCTTCCGCCTCGATGCCGAGCGCGTCCGATCCCCTGCGCTCTCCTGGGCGCCGCCCCGTCCTCGTTTGAAATTCTTACTTTAGGGTTTCTTAGGGTGTCAAGGGCCCTGCCGCCACCTCACCAGGCTGTCAGGGCGCCGGATCAGACTCACAAGGCCTGCTCCCGGGCTCGCCCTCTGCTCACAAGCAAGGTTCATTGTGATCGACGGTGGGGCTGCCCGTTTGCTGGGCCCTAACCCTAAATTCACTTGACTCTAAACCCTAAATCGGCCGCCGCCGTCGCTGCAGAGGAGGGCAAGGAGGCGTCCACCCTGGCGCAGCTGAACGGCACCTGGCGGCTGGCCTACAGCAGCAGCTTCGCCAAGGGGGCGGGCCCGCCGTCGCCGCCGGGCTTCAAGATCGGACAGGTGGGCTGCCCCAGGCCCGCCTGCTGCTTCCCCTTGGGATGCGGCGGCGAGGGCGGCCCGCTCTGCTGGCAAGCATGCGTTTGCGAGCTGCTCTGATTACAGGGTTTAGCGTAAAGGGTTTAGATTAAGGGTTTAGGATTTATTTCAAGACCGTTCATACACATCGGTGGCTTGCCACAACGCTCAGCACCGGCTTCTCCCTGACCCAACCCCCCTCCCCACTTTCGCTCCGGTCAAAGATTCAGAGAACCTCCGCCAACCGCCGCCCGCCCGGCTCGAACGGCTCGAAACCCCGTAAAATCCTGCGCTGAAACCCTAACGCCCGCCACGTAGGTCTACCAGGCCATCGCCGCATACTCTTCGCGGCTGGACAACATCGTGGAGTTTTATTCGACCGTGAACCTGCCGCAGCTGCCGGGGCTGCCGCGTGTGGACCCGGTCGTCACCACGCTCAGCCTGAAGCACTACTTTGAGGCCGCCGGCGGCAGCACCGCCCGCATCACTTTCGAAGACACCGAAGTCAAGTCGACGGGTGCGCGGCTCCCCTTTTCAGAGCCTACACTGGCAAGGCGGCAGCGACGAAAAAAGGAAAGGCAAGAAAGAACAAAGGAAGAGGAAAAAGAAAGAAGAAGGAGACGAGGAAGACGAAGACTTGTGCGAGAAGAGAGAGAAACGAAGGAGGCGGCAGAGACCAGTCGCAGCTTGCGCTGCTTTCGAGCTCGCTTTGCCGCGGCCGGGTGCTGGCGCTGCATACTTATGGGTGCATGGGCAGCCGCCTCACGCAGTCTGTTCGGTTCAGCTTCGTCTGTGGTGGTTTTGTCTCGTCTTTGAAGGGGGGGTGCAGATTCGCTGGCTTGCCTGCCAGCCGGCAAGGAGCTTTGCCCGGGAGCTGCCAGCACCGACGGGCCAGGCGTGTGCCGCATGTGAGGCCCGCCACCTGTCAGGGTCTCCTGTGCTTGCAGCCTCGCAGCACAGGGCTGTTGCGCTCCAAACACCGGCCCTGCTTTGGCCGATAAGCCGGAGCCTCGGGCTCCACAACACTGTTGTTTAGGGTAAAACATCTAGGATAAAAAACCATGAAGCACTAAACCATGCTGCTGCTGCGCAGGCGGCCCCAACGGCATCCTGGGCCGCCTGCCCGAGCTGACCATCCCGCAGCTGCCGGAGGGCCTGCGCCTGCCGCGCAACTCGCGCTCCTCCACCTTTGAGACGCTCTTCCTCGACGACGACCTGCGCATCGCCCGCGGCGGCCGCGGAGAGCTGCGTGTGTTCCTGCGCACCTGAGCCGCCTCTGCGCGCCGGCAGCAGCCGGCTCTAAGCTTCGCAACGCTGCGCGCCGAAAAGAAGGAGAAAACGCGGGGTGTCCTGGAAGCTGCCTGCCGTGTTGTCGGAACGGCAGAGTGCTCTTTGGAGTAAGCAGCTCCAAAATGGCCGTGGGGTGAGTGATGAGAGGCGCCGGGCGGCTGTGAGGGCAGCAGCGAGAGGCTAGAGGCTGGCTTGGGAGGTGTGAGGCGCAGGGGATCCGTGTCAGGAGAGTGTTGTGTTGTTGCGCATTCGTGCTTGCTGCTGTGTGTCATGCTTGCCATCTTCTAGCGCCACATGGAGTTGCACCCCATACTCATCGATTCTTAACTAGCGTGCCTGCCTGTTTCCTGGAAACAGAAGAGGCCGAACAGTAAACAGCCGCACCAAGTCCGCCCTTTCCCACAGTTTCGACCACGCTCAACGCGCGGGCGCCGGCGACAGCTGGTCCCGAATTTGATTCATGTGAACCCTGCCTCAACAAGAAAAACCTCGAATCTACCGCTTCATCTGTTCGGCGGATTGGCCTGTTCTAGCCTATTGATAGACTGTAAGACAGTGCTCCTGACAACATCCTGCCTGCCGCTTACTGCGTAGTGATCGCCAGCGCCCCGCGCGGCGATGCTGCAGCTGCGCGCGCGCTAAAAGTGCAAAACACGACTTCGCGGGCGCCCGCTCGCCGCGGCAAGCTGCCGTATGTCGGCCAAGGAGACACCAGCTGGTCCGCCTGCTGAGGAGGAGCAGCAGGAGGAGGCCGCGGGAGTCCCGGAGGAGCAGGAGCAGGCGGAGGGAGCTGGCGAGGGCGAGCAGGCGGAGGAGGCCGCGCCGGCCGGCGAGAAGAAGAGCGGCACGGTCAAGTGGTTCTCGGTCACCAAAGGTGCGCACAAGACGGCTTCTGGCGCCCAGTCGTGCGCCCCGCCTGTTGAGGTGCATCTTGAGAGGGAGGTGCAGTGGCGATTCGCCTCCTCCGCGGGGGAGAGGGTGGCCGTGTCTGCTGCGGGGCCTCTTGCAAGCCTATGGCACCGCTGCGCGTGCGTTCCGCGGCGCGGGCGGCCGTCAAGGATAGCCGGAAGATACGGGCAACGGCGGGCGATGAGCGCAGGTGTGGCCTGTGGCTGCAGGTTTCGGCTTCGTGACGCCAGATGAGGGGGAGGGCGAGTTGTTCGTGCACCAGGTGCGCCCTATGCGCCCGCAAACGGCCGGCCTGGCGAGCTTTCCGGCATTTCGTGTGCCGGGGTTGTGCGCCGCCCCGGCCCGCAGCGTGCCGCTCTGCCATTGCGCGCGCGCCGGCACACTGGGGGTGCCAGGCACGAGATTTGACGCATCCGGGAACACCGGCCTCTCGCCCCGATCAGGGCGTTAGTTCGTCTGGCGTCGCTCCAGCCTGCGTGATGGCGTGCACCCACGCTTTTTTTTCAGGCGCTGCGCCGCTCGTGCCACTCATCGCGCTTGCCAGCTGCCAGTGCCTCACGCCGCCCGGCTGCGCTGCAGACGAGCATCTTGACGGAGGGCTTCCGGAGCTTGCGGGAGGGCGAGCGGGTGGAGTTTGACACGGAGGTGTCGGAGGACGGCCGCGCCAAGGCCGTCAACGTGACAGGCCCCGGCGGGGCGCCGCCCCAGGTGCCAGCCGCCCCCACCTGTCAAGCGACAGCTCCCGGAACCCCCGAGCATGTGGGCTGCCGCTGTCCGAGGGAGGGCAGGGCTGCGCTCTTTTGGCCGGCCTGCTGCCAGACACGAGGGGCAGCTGGCGGCAGGGAGAGTCCGGCTGGCCGTCGCGCCCCTCAGGCTCAGGCATGCTGCGCCGCCCGCCGCAGGGTGCGCCGCGGCGAGTGTACCCCGCCGCGCCGCCGCCGGCATACGCGCCCATGCCGGCGTACCCTGCCTACGTCGCCTACCCGCCCTACCCGCGGGCGCCCGCGGGGCGGATGCCAGGCCGCGCGATGTACCCGGCCCGGGGCTACGGATACGGGCGAGGCTACCCGCCCATGGAGCGGCCGCCGCCGCCCGGCACGCCAGGCGTCTCGTCGGGCTTCCAGGTCTGTGCCTCCTCAGCCTTTTCCTTACCCTGGGAGCGCCGGTGCTGCGGACGGTCTGCTCGCCCAACTCCCCCGCTCGCTGCAGCCGCCGGGCGCCACAAACAGGCTGCTGCTGCTGCTGCTGCTGCTGCTGCTGCTGCTGCTTGCGGCCCGCAAGGCAGACGCTAATCCCACACTGCTGCGGCAATCGAGCAGAGCATAATGGGTAGGGAGCGTGCTGCGGCAGTGGCCACTGCGCGCCCTGTGCCTGGTCGCCCCTGCTCCTGCAGTTGCAGGCGTCCTGCTGTTGGCTCGCCCGAGTCGCTGACAAGGCGCGCTGGGCTTGGCCGCCTGCAGGTGGTGGTGCACAACCTGCCGTGGGCCATGACCTGGCAGGAGCTGAAGGACACGTTCGCGCAAACGCCGGGCGTCGTACGGGCGGACGTGATCATCGACTCTGCCGGCCGCTCGCGGTGCGCACCACACCCCAGCCAGCCGTGGCTGTCCTGCAAGCTTGTTGCCCGGAATCCAGCGTAGCCTTGCTCACTGCTGCAAAGCTTTTCTTTAAATACCAAAATCAGTTATCGAGATGAGACGCTGGGAGGGGAGTTGGAACGCAGGAGCAGCCGAGAGACGATCCGGGGATGAGGCCTGCTGTTGCGCTTGCAGGGGTTTCGGCACGGTGCGATACAGCACGCGGGAGGAGGCAGAGCAGGCGGTCGAGCTGATGAACAACACCGAGATCGGCGGCCGCGTCGTCTCGGTGCGGATCGACCGCTTCGCGTGAGCCCGCCCGCCCGGCGTCGTCGCCACCTGTACCGGGCGCATTCGCGCGGAAGCTCCGTGCACGACCCTTGCTCGTGCAGCGGCTGCGGGCTCGGCGACTGCGCGCCCGCTGCCCTCCGCGCCGCTTTTTTAGACTGGGCGCGCCGCTCTGTTCGGCGTGAACCTGTGGCCGGAGCAGCAGCGCGAGCGTCGCCTGCCCCCGAACAGCGCGCCGTGGCCGCACGCTGCGGCGAGCTGCGACCGGCCTGGAGGCGGGCTGTCCAGCCGGCGAGGGCGAACGGCAGCCCCGCCGCCTCAGAACAGACTGCCGCTTGCTTAACCAGAACTTGGAACGCGCCCGCGCGGGAGGGCTGTGCTGCTGCGTTTTGCTGCTCTGCGCTGTAACTGTGTTCACTGCCAGCTCTCCGGCAGCCGGGCCTCGAGGGAACGGGGAGGTGCCCGAGGCCTGCAAGCATGCAACACTCCTCCAGGAGCCGATGGCTGCCCTGCAGCCGGTCTGGTGCCCCCATCACGGCTCCCTGCAGCCTGAGCGCGGCTGAAGCTGGCGGTCAGCAAGTCCACATTGCACACGCCCATTGTTGGGCAGCCTGAAAGTCGTCTCAGGCTCCAGCTCGGCGTCATCATTGCTGCGCACACAGCACGAGAAAAAGGCAGAGGAGTGATGGCACACACAGAAAGAGATGAGGGGGGG
>BHFV01000147.1:0-17674 GCA_003568905.1 Trebouxiophyceae sp. KSI-1 | reverse complement strand
GGGGGGGGGCAAGAGCAGGAGCATGAAATGCAACTCGCTCACTCGACACTCGGCGCTCACTGGTTCCTGCGGCCAAACTTGGCGGCGAACGACAGCTTCTTGCCCAGGCCAGAGCCGCCGCCGCTGCTCTCGCGCCGGCCGAAGCTCGACAGGCTGGGCAGCGAGCCGAGGCCGCCCGAGCCGTGGCCGTCGAGCCGCTTGGGCAGCGCAAACTCCTTTTTCAGGTACTTGCTGGCCGCGTGGTCCTCGCGGTGCGCCAGCACGTGCAGCAGCACCTGGCTGTCCCACACCAGCGGCTGCGGCCCGGGCGCGCGGCCCAGCCGCTCCTGCTGCCGCACCTGCACAGGCCCAACCACTCTCAGCACGATCAGCAATCATCTGATGATCATATGATCAGGGCTCCTGCTGCGGGCTGCCCGGCGCTGGCAGGCAGGAGGCCGCCGCGCCGCCGGCAGCGAGCGATGGCTGCCCGCCTGGCTCCGTTGCGGGGGGCAGCCTCCGGCCCCGCGGCCGCCCTCTGCTCCTTTGCGGCACCAAAGCAGAGCCGGAAGTGCCCCGTGTTGCGCTCCAGTTTACCCCAGCAAGACCCTCTTTCAACCCTCCTTCAACCCTATCAGTACCCACACAGAGCGGCACGATGAGAAGCCGCCGGAGCGTCCGCCGCGAGCGCCGCCCTCGAAGAAGCATGGGGGGAGGGGCTTCGCGCGCGTGCCTGCTTCAGATTCTCCACCAGCACATCGGTGTCAAGCTGCAGCACCGTCAGCAGGTCCTGCACGCCCGCGCAGGCCGCCGCCAGCTCATCGGGCTCCAGCCCCTCCCCGTCCGCGTGGAACAGCGCCCGCAGCGACTCCATGTCCTCCTCTATCAGCTCCACGTCGCTCGGCTTGAACCACCTAGGGTTTTGATGGATAGGATTTAGGGTTTCGCCCGAGAGGGTGCAGGACGGCGGCGCGCCGTGGCCGCCGCCTGCCTCCTGAAAGCCCCCCCCCCCCCCCCGCGAGCAGCCCCCGTCTCTCAGCCTCACCCCTGCGTTCCTTTCAGGAGAAAAAAGCACCGACTTTCGATAGTAATACCGAGAAAAATTATAATGTAATTGAAATAATTTCGTTCGTTCGTTCTTTCAGGAAATTTCCCTTTCGGCGCCGCCGAAAGCCCCACGCCCACGCAGCAGCCCCTCTGTGCCGGGAAGGTGGCGGCGTGCCGGTTGGGCCCGCCGTGCAGCAGCACGCGCAGCAGCGAGTTGACGGAAGCAGTCAGCAGCGCGCGCGCCAGCAGCGGGCCCAGCTGCGGCTCGCCCGCCTCGCACAGGTTGCCGAGCTCCTCGTCGAGAGCGTCCAGCAGGGGAGCCAGCCGCGACTGCGCCACCTCGTGCCGATACACGCAGTCGAACTGGGCCGCCAGGTCGCGCTGCACGGTCTGCAAAGCGAGGGTTTTCCACGTCTTTGAGGCCCTTAAACCCTATCCAGGTCTTTGAGGCCCACGGACGATCGGCGGACTGTCCGGTCACTGTTTCTCGACGCCATTTCCGGATTTCCTGAACCCTGTTTTAGGGTTTTGCGGGATTCAAGGGACTGGATTCGGGTGGCCGGGTCGCGCTGCACGGGCTGCACTGAGGGGCATCTTAGGGTTTAGGGTTTAGGGTTTAGGGTTCCGGTCCATTTTACGATGGTCCGGAGTCTGCCTGGTTTCGACCACACACGATTTTTTCCCGGCCCTCTGACACACTTAGGGTCTAGTATAACCGATCGCGCTGCATGGCCTGCGGTGGCCGGTGAGGCGGGATTGCCAGGGTTTCCCCTAGGGTAGCTGGGCCAGGGGAAAAGAAGTGTGCAAGCGCCAGAACCGGCTTTCAGGGACGCTCCAAACCCTAGGGCTGGAGCACTGCCGCGGGAGGGGAACGGATGCGACTCGGGGAATAAGGATCTGGGGGTCTCTAATCGAATCGAACGCGGTTCAATGGTTTAGGTTTTTGGGGGTCTTGAATCGAAAGGAATGCGACTCAGAGGAGAAGGGTCAGGGGGTCCTCGAAGCGAAAGGAATGCGGCTCATAGGGCTGTTTAGGGTCTGGGGGTCCTCGAAGCGAAGCGGAGCCGAGGCTGTAGCGTGCCTTCATGGCTATGAAGGTGACCAGGCTGTCGACGGCGTGGGCTATCGCGCCCCGCGTGTGTTCGAACAGGCCGGCCGCCCAGCCTGGGCCCTCCCCCTCGGGTGCGCCCCATCTGCACAGCACGCCGCGCCGCACATTCATGCACGTTAAAGAAGGTACACGTTTTCCCCGGAGAAAGGGGAAAAAACAAGTTGTCAAACGTTTCTCCCGGCTCGGATGGCCGGTTTTCCCGCGAGAGAAATGTTCATTCAGGGTTTAGGGGCAGTTCTCCCGGGCAAAGGGAAGAAAGGAGGAAGAATGATTTTTCCCAGAGGCCTTGCATTTCGCCCGCGTAAGTGGCACCGCGCATCACGTCAAAAGTAAGGCTCGGCAGGGTTTTTGCGCCGCTTTCGATTTCGAAAACCTGGGCATTGTGGCGCCTCGGCACCCGCGAGCGCGCCGGCTGCGTGTGAGGAGCGAGACCTGAGCGCGCTCTGCTGCCCAAAAGGCTCGCCAGCCTGGAGTTGAGAGTCTGAACCCTAAGGCCGGCCTCCAGGGACCGAGGCACAGCCCTGCCCCAGGATGGGATTGTGGTGTCGTACAACCAGGGCCCTGGAACTGAGGGTTGAGAAAGCTCTAGGGTCTGGGAAAGGGTTTCACCGCGTGGCCACGATTTCGGAGAGTGCCGGCAGCTGGCCGCGGACGTAGAGCAGGCTGTTGGCCCGCACCAGCAGCGGCAGGCTCGGCCCGTTCGCGAGCGCCTCCTGCTGCGGGCTGCCGCGGGGGGCCTCCTCCGCCGCCGGCGGCTGCAGCCCCGTCCGCAGCTGCCTGCGCGTGCAGCGGTGACTGGCACTGAGGGGCGGGGCAGCCAGGGACCGATTCGTCGGCTGCCATTCTGCTGCGGCAAAGCCCGAGCTTCACCGGCACGGCGTTGAAACGTTTCCTTGACGAGGAGATAAGGGAGAAAGTGCTGAAAGCACGACATTGCTCGAAACTCATGATGCGGCGGGTTCGCCTTTGAGCGGCTCGGCCGCGAGGGCGCGCCTGAGACCGCCGTTGGGCCCCGCGTCGGCGGCGGCCGCCTTGATCGCCACCTCCCGCTTGTACCGCGTCAGCGCGGGCAGCGGCGGCACCATGAAGTCGGTGCTGCCCGCGCCCGCGGCCGCGTCGCGCGCGTACCTGCCGGGGCCGCACTCGCGACTCAGCACGTACTCGCGAGCCGAGCGCGGCCGCTGGGCTCGCGCGCGGGGACTAGACGCCGCGGACCGCAGTTGCGCGCGCACTTGCGCGAGCGTTGCAGCCGCCCGGGACGGGCGGCGAGGCAGCGGAGCGCAGACGGCTGCTGTGCGCCGGCCTGCCCTAAAACCCAGACTGCGCTAGCAGGGAAGGGCGCACATCTGCAGGATGTCGTCCAGGCCGGAGACCGCCGCGATCACGACCTCGTCCGGCAGCCCCAGCGCGAGGTCGAAGAGCGCCTCGAGCGTCTCGCGCACGATCTTGACCAGCTCCACCGCCGACCTGCGAGGTGAGCGCGGCGGCGGAGGCGTCGGTGGGCAGCCATGCCCCGGCTCGCACGCAGCTGGGCGGCAGGCGGGTGGCGGGCTGCGCAGAAGCCAGGAGCGAGCGGGCGCCCCTCGCCACCGGCTGCCCCGGCTCCGGTATGCGCCGCAATGCCTTAAAAAGGGACGCTTTTGACGAGCGATTTTCGAAATTCCGAACTCCGCGGGGCCGCGGAGTCGCCGCCCGCATGCACTCGTCACGTTTCGGCACCGATCACGCACCGGACGCATTTCCATTCGATCAGCAGTCCTCCGCAGGTCTCACTGGCCGCATGCAAGCGATTACTAATTGATGGGAAAGCAGGTGCGCGGACCTGGAGCTGCCTCGCGGCTGCGAGACCGGCGCCCAGCTCTCGGCGCCGACGATGCGGCCGTACCAGGAGCGCACCATCGCCAGCTGCTTGGCCACCCACAGGTGCAGCAGCGGCGCCAGCCTGTCTATGATCGCCCAATCGACGCCCTCCGAAACCCTCTCCCCGACCAGCGTCTGCAGCTTGGCCTCCAGTCCGACGGCCGCCCGGATGGCCTCCAGGTTGCTGTCCTCCAGCGTGTGGACTGCGCACCAGGATTCAAATCGGATTTCAATTCAAATGTAGGGTTCAAGGTCTGAGAAGTGCTGTCACACGCCTGGTGTGGTGCCAGCCCGGCACACGCAGGGCGGAAGATGAGGCTGCCAGCAAGAGCAGACAGTAGGTCCAGGGTCTGGTGCTTATGGGAGTCATCAACGCCGGCGGCTCAGCCAGACGGCTGCCTGGACGGGCAGCACACATGCAACTGGCCTGGACTGGAGCCTCGCGCAGCTCCCTTGGAAAACCATGCCTCTCCGAGGTAGGGTATGAGAAGCCTGGCCCAGATGCAGGGCAGCAGTTGATCCATCACTCTAAACCCTAAACCCTAAAAACATCTATCAGGGTCGAGGCCGGCAGCGCGCCGTTCCAGCAGCCGCTGCGTGTGGCGGTCAGAGCAGCGCATGCGGACGGTGCCTAGAAGGGTTGCGTGCGGAGGCGCTAGGGTTATCTAGGGCTTTGGATGACAGCGACGCGCCCATCGGCAGCCGCGGCAGCGTGCGGCGGTCAGAGCGTCGGACGCGTGCGGTGGTTTCACGACTTCTCGTGCGGCGGCGTTAGGGTTCTCTCTAGGTTTTGAGGAGGACAGAGACGCGCCCGTCTGCAGCCAGGGCAGCATGTGGCGGTTGAAGCAGCGGTGCACTTCGATGGCCGCGACTTCGGCCGGCCGCCGCACGTGGCCAGAGAAGAGCGGCGCGAAGTAGGCGACCTCCTCGTCGAGGATGTCGGAGCAGCGGGCCGCCAGCCCCACGATCGCGTCGCCCGGCTTGGGCATGCTCGGCCGGCCGGCCGCCTCCGCCGCCGCCGCGCGCTCGAACTCGGCGCGCACGCCGGCGGCGATGCAGCCCTCCAGGATCTGGGGAGCGCGCGGCCGATGGAGCAGGGTTCAGGGTCCGAAAAAACCTTTGGATGGCTAGGGTATATTAGGATTTGTATGGTGTTTGAAGGAGGGGGCCGCCGGTCGACTCTGGGCTCGATTCACGGGGTCCATCATTCACGGACAGTGGCGGCTTGCATCGGTTGTAGATACGGCCTGTTGTGTGACATTTGACCCTAACTGCAGCATACGGCAGGGTTCCTGTCGAGGCGATCGGGGGGCCGCGCCTTTGGCAGTTCAGCCAGCTGCCCCTGGCTGCGCTTGCAGGCGGCGAGGACCTCCAGCAGCGCCGGCACGGGCCCGGCCTCCGTGAGGTCCCGCTGGCACCGCCCCAGTCGGCCGGCGGCCCAATCCGCGGCCGCTCCCAACACCGCGTCGGCGAATCCCGCCAATTCGCCGCCGCGCTGGGGCCGCACGCCCTCCAGCAGCTGCCGCCCGGCCAGCAGGAGCTCCGGGTTGCCTGGCGGGCGCCGCGCACGCGATCAGGATTAGGTTCAGAGGATCAGGATTAGGGTTTTGCTGCGCGATTTGAGAAGGCCGAGCCGCGGACGCAGCGGGACTGCTGCCTGCAGGCAGCTTCGGGGGCAGCAGGCGGGTGCGGTGGGCTTCCGCCAGCTGACAGAAACGCCCAGCGAGCGGAGCAGCAGCAGCAGGCGCTGCGCTGCATGGCGGGCCGCCCCTGAGCAGCAAGTTGCTGCGCAACGAATTAGGGTTTATGCAGCAGCTGTGATTGGCGCAACCGTTGCTGTCACCGCTACGATCATATGTGTCGACGACGATATATGACAGGGTATTTTAGGGTTTCAGGGTTGGGGTTTAGGGTAAGGGTGTCCCGGTCGCTGCGCTGCGCGTTTCGCCTGCTGCAGGTTGTGGCAGCCGCCCGGGGGCGGTTTAGGGTTCCCTAAACCCTAAACCCTAAACCCTAAACCAAAGGGGGGGGTGCCTGTGAGCGCGAACTGGCGCAGATGGCCCCAGGCGTCCAGCAGCGAGTGCAGCGACAGCGGCAGGCCCAGCAGCGGCCACAGGTGGTGCCGCAGCACGTGCGCCAGCGCCGCCTGCTCCTCCAGCGGGGCGCCGCCCGCCGCCGCGTCGAAGCCCGCCGCCGTGAGCAGCTCTGCGATGCGCACCCGCACCGCCCACGGCATGCCCCACCCGAGCCTGCGCGGGTGCCGTCCAGGGTTCAGGTTTAGGGTTTCGATCGCGACGTACGGACGCGCGTCGGGGTGGAGAGTTTCAGCCAAGTTGACTTGCGTGGTTATGTGACCATCCTCCTCCTCCGGAGGGGTTTGGGATCGCTGATGCCAGGCTGGCGATGCGGAAAGGAGATTCGGGGTTTAGAATTCCCCGGAGCGAGGCGGGGGCTGCGGCGCGGTTGGTGCAGGCAGTGACGCGGGCTCAGATTTTAGGGTTTTGGGGCCGTGTGCCGCAGCCGGCCCTGAACCCTAAACCCGGGCCCTGCCCGCACCTGTGAGTCTGCCGCCTCTGCCCGGCCGGGAGCGCTGCGCTTGCCCCTCACAGAATTTCGGGTTTTGGGATTAGGGTCAGGATTTAGGGTTCAAGGTGCGAGACCTGTGGGACACGCCGCCGCGTCTGCCACGCGCCGCGCTTTTGCCGCCGCGGGCCGGTCGTGATGTTCAGGGTTTGGTGCTCAGGGTTTCGAAAAGATCAGGGTTTCGGGTTCGGGGCGCGCACCCGCTCTCGCGCGCGACGCCGCCGGCCGCGGCGACGAACGCGGCCGCCGCCTCGCCGTAGACCTCGTCTTCGTACTCCTCCTCACTGGGAACGGCCAGCATGCGGCCCGCCATTCGCAGCCGCTGCAGCTCCTTCCGCAGGCTCTTCTGCCGCCCGCGCCGCGCGTCGCTCGCGCCCTCTGCGCGGCGGCCGGCGGGCTTTAGGGTTCAGGGCCGACCCTGCAATCGATCCGGAACCCTAAACGGCCGGCCAATGAGCCAGCCCACTGGCCGCGCCGGGGCCTGCTGCGCGGCGCGCGTGCTGTTTATGCCTCTAGGGTTTCAGGGTTTCGAGTTAAGGGTCCACTGCATGCGCGGTGCGGCGCGGTAAGGGCTGCTGCAGGGGCGCAGCACCATTGAGCGGCCGATGCTCCCAAACCGGCCCCGCCGCTCCCAAACCGGGCAGCCACAGCTCGAGCGGAAGTCCACGAGGACACCCAGCCAGCCTCCGAATCAGCCAGCCTCCAAATCGAGGCATAGGCCTCCCCAAGGGAACGACTTCAGTGCGGCGTCGCGGCGGCGGCGCCGAAACCCTAAACCCTAAATCTGCAAACCCTAGGGCGGGCGCACCGGCGGCGCCGAGCGCCAGCGACTGGCAGACCGCGTTGGCGGCGCCGCTGCGCCAGGCCAGGAACGCCGCAAAGTCCTGGAAGTGGCGCGGGCGGCCGAGCCGCAGCAGCAGCACGAGCATCTCCAGGCTGGACGCCGCGCCGCTCTGCAGCCCCGCAGCCTCCAGCAGCAAGTTCTGCACGCTGGCCGCCGCCGGCCGGCTCATCTGCGCGCGCCGGCGGCCGCTCACCAAGGGCTGCGCCGCCGGGCGGGGCGGCGGTTTGCCAGGGTTGCAGATTTTAGGGTTCATAAAACCCTATGAAACCCTAAGTCCTGCACCCGAATCAACAAAAACCTAAACACCTGGCGGGCGGTGTGCTGCCATCCGGGGCTTTGCAGGGAACCGCAAAGCTTGGCGGCGAAGCGGCGTGGGAACAAAAAAACAGGGCCGGTCTTTCGCTACTGCAGCCCGTCCGAAGCCCCCTCAGCTGCAGGCAACGGAGTGAACAGCGCTCAGGGGTTTAAAGAAACCCTAAATCCCAAACCCCGTCCAGCAGCAAACTGGGGCGACCTCAGGGAGTGTGAAAGGGCGCCAGGTCGGCAACGAGTTCTCAGCCACATGAATTTTTCAAAGACATCGCCGAGCTCACTCGAGCAGTGCGACTGAAAGATGAGTTCAGCTCCCCTCGGGGAGTCCGCAGGGCGGGTCTGGGCCGGCACCCCCCGTGCGTCTGCAGGAGCTGCGGATCGTTTTTAGGGTTTCGGATACAGGGTTTATGGGTTAGGGGCCCTAAACCCTATCCCTAATCCCGAAAGGCCGACCTGCAGGTTTCTCCGGACGTCATCGGCCAGCTCGTCCGAACAGTAGCCGCTGCAGGAGCCGACAAAGACGGTGTAGGACAGCGCCTGGAGCTCCGCCTCCGTCAGCCCTGCGACAGCTTGGATGACTAAGCAAGGTGGCTGCCATGACTAAGGCTCTGACGACTGAGGCTCTGACGACTCCGGCAGGCGCAGTGCGGCGTGTCTCCTCGGCTGCTTTTGCGGGTCAATGGGCCTTTTCATGTCAGCCGAGAAAGGTGATTGCTTCCATGACTGAGGATGGCTGCCGCTCCGACCTGACAGGCCCAGCAGACAAGAGGCGCTGGGAGTGGACCTGTGGGCGGCAGCGGCAGCTGCAGCTCCCTCTCTGGCGTCGACGCCGCCGCCGGGGGGCCGCCGCTGCCCGGCCGCGCGGGCTCAGGCTCCGCAGCCGCGGCCAGCGCGCCCTGCGCCAGCGGCCCGGGGGTGCTGCGCGTGCTGGACGGCTCGCATGCCTGCACCAGTTGGACCTCACGCTCTGCGCCGCAGGGCGCGTCCGCTCAGCGCCCGGCGAGCGGCCCGGCAGCACACGCAGAGCCTGTGTCACAGCAGGCCTGTGCCTGTGAAGGAAGCAACATGGGCAGCAAGTGGCAGCAAGCTTGCAGAGCTGCTCATGACAGAGTGGATTCGAGTGCAGCCAGCAGGGCCCGAGCCAGCAGCTGCCGTCTGACCTGTCTGGAGCAGATTCAGCAGCCTGGGCACGTTGACCGCGTCCAGCAGCCAGTCGTCGATCTGGTAGCAGCCGACCGGCAGCGTGAGCCTGCCGCCCTTGGCCTGGAACTCCTGCAAGCGGTGGCTGGACCAGTTGGGCCACCAGTCCACCTTCCAAGGCCTGATATGGCGATGAAGGCATCGCGGCGGCGCACTGCCTCGGCAGGTTTACGTCAAGCCCAGGCGCATGAGCACGCAGGTGCTCGCTGCCTCTGCGCCAGGACCTGCGGCTCCGCGCAGCGACGGCCCGACTGCTGGCATCCCTGGTTACGGGCATCGCTCCAAACGGTCTGGAGTGGCTGTCGGGGCTCGAGACTGGCGCAGGTCGCCGCTCACGAAAAACATCCGCAACCGAGTAAAGTGCTCGCTGCGCCCCACAGCCTCCCCGAGCGACAGACACACCTGCAGAACATAGCGCAGCAGTTCTCGCATGGACTCGTCGCCGCTCGCTCGCGCGTCCATGCTGGCTGCTCTGGTAAGGCCTCCGCCTAACACCTCAAGAGCGACATTGCCAACAGCAGGGCTCGCGTCCCGTTCGAGTGAGCGCCTGCATTGAGCCACTATCTGCCGCACAATCGAAAGGAAAATTTCCTTCGAATGGAATTGCGAGAGGCTACAGGTGGGGAGATGAGTCAGCTGGCAGCTGGGCGGCACCCCTTCAGGCCACCCCTCCCCCATTCCCTTCCACGCACACCCGCATGCCGGGCGCTGCTGCTGCGAATCTGTGGGAATGTGGGTGTGAGACTCTATTACAGCCAGCCAGGCAGTAGGCCGTGCCATGCCTGCGGCGCCCGCGCGGGCCATGCATGCCGCAGCAAGGGGCGCCGCGCCGCTCACAGGCCGCTGCTCTCGCAAGCCGCGACTCTCTGTGTCTCTGTGCCGCGGGGCACCCGCCCGCGCCGCGGAAAATCGCAGCAGCGGCGCAGCGGCGGGCGGGCGGCGGGCCGCAGCCCGTGGCCCCCTCTATCTACCGAGCTATGCCGCCCATTCCGGGAGGCGCAGCAGGCGGGGCGAGACCGCCTGGCGTCCGCCGTCAGGCGGGCTTGTTCCCGCGCCGCGCCGCACTTTTCACTCGCACATTTACACACTGGCACACACACGCTCTTCTCTCATGTTGGACGAGCCATCAAATCCCGCGGCCGGCGGCCCCCCGGTCCTCTCCTGTACACCCGAACGGAGGGCGGCTGCCTCGCGGGGGGGCGGGGCAGGCTCGCGCCCCCGGCCCGCTCTTGCAGGCGCTCTGGAGCTCACTCGGGGCCGCCGCGGCGGCCGGTCAGCTTGCGCACAGCCTGCAAGCGCGCCCTGCAGCGCTCAGGGCCCCCCTGCAGCAGGCAAGCGCATGCCAGCCATCCTTCTGTGCAGCTCGCCGGCAAGAGCACAGCGGCGGCGGCTGCCTCCGTCGCAGGCGCGCGCTTGCTGGCTTCGCCTCGGCTGCGCGGATAGGCGCGCCTTTTGAAACATGTTGGGCTGGTTGGCTCGGCGGCTGCTGCCGCTGTCCTCGCCCGCATTGCCGCCGGCGCTGCCGGAGCGCGAGCCGCTGCCGCCGGGCTGCCCGCTGCCGCCGCTGCCGCTGGGCGCCGCCCGGCCGCTGCCACGCGGGTCTGTGCCAGCGCCGCCGCCGCCGCGCCTGCTGCAAGGCACAGCAGCCGGCGCTACTCAGCAAGGGCATGCTGTCGCATGTGGGGGAGTAGGAAGGGCGCCGCCAGCAGGCTCCCGGCGCGTGCAGGCCGCAGCAGGGACCACAAGCCTCCCCTGCATGGGACCCCCGCCCCGCCGTCCCCGAGAGCAGCTCCCCCGGGCTCCTGGCAGGCGGGCAGCGGGCGGCGCGGGGCCCGCCTGCCAAAGGGGCTGCCGCCGCCGCCGCTGCCGGAGAATCGGGGGGAGCCTGCGCTGTGCTGGCTGATGCGGCGCGCCGCCGAGACCGAGGCGCAGTGCACTGCTGCATCGTAGGCACCCGCGCCTTGCAGCGTCAGCAACGAGCCGCCTGCGGCCGGGCGAGCTCGCTGAGTCAGCCTCCGCCGCCCCTCCTGCAGCTGGAGGCAGCCCCAGAGCACGCGCGCGCAGGGTGCGGTTTTTGGAGCGACGCTGCGTTCGGCCGCGCAGGCACCAGGGGGGTTTGCAGGTCTGGTGGAAGGAGTCGTCGGCTGTGAGAGCAGGCTTCCAGTGATCTGGGTGCCGTCTGGACAGGAATTCGCTTAGCCCAGGTACCGGTGCCCCCCTGGCAGCAACTGCAAACCTACAATCTTGCAGCAACCGGTGCCACTCAACTTTTTCAACAGTCCATTTTCACCCTTGAAAACTCCATTCAAACCTTTGAACAGTCCATTTTCACCTTTGAGCAGTCCATCTTAACCTTTGAACAGTCCGGTTTCACCTTTATGGCCACATTGCAGCTGCCTGCCGACAGCTGGCCGGCTGGAAGCTGCTGGTGAGGTGAAGCGGCGGACCTGAGGGCGTCGAGGGTGCCGAGGCCTCATCCACCGCCATGGGAGCGACGCCTGTGGGGCCTGCGGGGCGAGCCGCCTTCGTGTCAGGAAGAGGGGCCTGAGAGGCCCTGCACCTCCGCTGTGGCCTGTGCCTTTCGGCCCGGATTGGCGCCCACAGGCTTGCCAGTCAGCATGCAAAGCTGCAGCTGCCAGGTCGCCAGGCAGCTGTGCAAAGCGGCAGAGCCGCATGCCGTCAAGCTGGGGCCTGCCAAGCCTTGCAGAGGCCGCACTGTCGCTGGGCAACTCACATCAGCCGTGCGGCTGCGTGAGCGCTGCAGAAAAGACTCAGGTCGGCTGCGGCGGGTGGCATGCTGGCCAGCCAGCGGCCTGCTGTCGAGCCTGCCGTGATTCCCGCTGTGCCGTCCAGAGGCGGCGATGAATCGCAGCCCGAAAGGGCTGTGCCGGCAGCAGGCAGGGCGAGAGCCGCCCAGTCGCAGCTCGGCCGGCCTTCTCTTAGGAGTCTAGGGTCTGAGTGTACTCTGAAAGATTCAGGATTGCCCTAAACTGTAGAGGAGGGCGCACTCGGCTGCGGCGAGTCGAGCGGCAGCGCGATCGGCTCGTCGCACGTGAAGGTGATGTTGAGCTCGCTGTCTTCAGGCAGCGAAAACGCGCGGCGGATCGCCTCTGTGAACTGCCTGTAGCCCTCGGGGCCCGGCTTGACCTCGAAGGAGTAGGTGCGGCCGTCGAAGTTGACGTTCATGACGGCCGGCGCGTTGGCGCCGCACTGCGGGGTCAGCGTGCGCTTCCAGTCTGGCAGCGCGTTGTCGCAGAACTCGCAGTGCGTCTCCTTCCTGCGGCAGTTACGGCTCGACGGCGTCAGGGTCTGGATGCGCTGTAACCCCCGCCGTAACCCCCGCCGTAAGAAACTGCGGGGGGAGGAGCTGGGCGTCGCGGGCTGCGGCGGGAGCGGGCGTGCCGAAAGCAGGGTGGGCAGGCAGGTGGGTCGAGAGGGACAGCGACGGATCTGCCGAGGGGCTGTTTGTGTGCATGTGTGGAGCGGCTTGTGGGGATTGGAGCCGGCATGGTGTGGGTGCCGGCACGCGGCAACCACCCGGCGCGGGTGAGCAGCACTGGCGGCAGGCGGCCAGTGATCAGCTGCGGTCCTGACTCAGCGTGTGCAGTGAGCGGAGTGTGGAGAGGGTTGCCGTGCGGCAGAGGGAGGTGAGGCGTGCCTGGTGCCGGCGCTCTGCAGCTGCCAGCGGGCGACGCAGGTCGGGTGCGCCATGCGGGGGCACGCGCACGGCTTGAACAGCGCCTGGCTGGGCGTCGCGCCATCCAGGCAGATCCAGCAGACGGGCTGGTCCTGCAGCAGCAGCCAGGGCATGGCATCACTCCCCCCTGCTGGTCCGCGCGCCGCATTGCGCGCTCGACGGCACTGGCATGACGAGCCATGATCGCAGGGCCTGCTGCATGGCCGGAGTGCGGGCAACCCGCGCCGCCGCAGCGAAAACGGCGCCGTTCAAAGGCCCCCCAGTCGGCGATCATCGGGCGGCGCCCGTTCCTCCTGCCCGAGCAGCCCCGCGACGTGGATCCCGATTACTTGTCGGGCTTTTGGATCAAATCGCAGCGACAGACGGCCCAGTGATGGGAGCAGACTGCGCCAAGGATGCCCCGCGGCAAACGGTTGCAGAACTCGGGCGCACCGCGGCCCTGGTCGGACTCGGGCGGACGCCAGTGCATTCAGTTGAGCGCGATCAGCGCAATGCGCCGGGGGCCACGGCGCAGATTGCACGGGCACGCTGGGGCAGTCAGCTTGCATGTACGATGGGTCGCTTCCAGGCGGCCGGCCCAACGGGCGCAGGCGAGGCCTAATGCGGGGCGCAAAGAGCTGCTGAAAATTAGACTCGCGGAAGGATTGGGCCCCCCGGGCCGCGCAGCCACCGGGATAGCGGGCGCCCAGCGCATCTGCGCGGCGCCTGGGATGATCCGGGCGCGAGATAGCAAGGTCGGGCGCCGGGTGATGGGGAGCCACGCGCCTATTGGGCATCGCAGCACGGATCGTGCGAGGGCGCTGGCTCGTGCGTGAGGCCGCTCACCTCTGGCAAGCCGCAGCTGCCCGGGTCGCCGGCCGTCGTGTACACGCGCACGTCCGTGCGCGGACCGCCACGTTCTCCCAGCTTTCCGGCGCCCATCGCCTCCGGCGCGCCGTCCGCGGACATCTGTGCCTCCGTCTGGCTCATTCGCGCCCCGCTGCGCGCATTTCCGCCTGCCGCGCCCTCCGCTCAGTCCCTCGTGGCGCCAGTTCCACGTGCAGAGTCTCTGGCCGGCCACGAGAATGCTAGGATCGTCAATTTCTGGGTCGCAAGGTTCACGGACGCGGCCAACAGGCTTACTCAGGAAAGGGTTCAGCTCCTCCCATGTTTGCAAAGTTTGGCAGCTCTGGGCACTGCTAGGCGCGCATGCGGAGCTTCTAGAGTCTCAGGCAGCCGTACATCTCGACAGCAACGAGTCACTGGCAACGACATCCGCCCATGCACCTTTGCATGGGCATGCACGCCATCACCACGGCAGTGCTCGGGTCACGCCTCCTCCAGCTCGCCCGCCCGCTCCAGCGCGCCCTGGAACGCCGGCCGCAGCGAGGCGACCAACTTGGCCGGCAGCGCCAGGTCCTTCACGTACGTGTTGTCCACCTTGCGCAGCAGCGCCTTGAAGTGGCGCACCTGCTCGGGCGTCAGCAGGCTGACCACCGTGCCTGCGCCCCCACCAGCCCACCAGCCCGCTCAGCCCCTCAAACTCAGGAGCAGTCCAGTTCCCAAGCAGCCAGACAGTGCTGGAGCGGCTCCCGATTGCACGAAAGGACGGCCCATTGAGGCCACCGCCTGCCGGCTCTGCTGCAACTGCACTCACCCCAGCTGCCCTCCCTGCCGAATCTCACCACACATCGGCTCTCGCCCCGCGTTTCCAGAGCTGAAGGGGGCGAGCTTTCGAGCGGCTCGCCGGGACAGCCAGGCCCCTCGAGGCAGAAAACCCATTTCCCTTCGAATGGACGCCCGCAGGCAGCCCCTGGCGCCGGCCACAAGTCAGCGCTCCAGGCAGGCCTGGGAGGGAGGGGGGGAGGGGGGGGGCGGGGTGTGAAAATTGACAACTGGAAGCTATCATACCGGAAACGCTCTTGTGAAACGTGGGTGTTTGCACCCATGAACCCATGATGTACCATAACCATCCCTTTTCCTCAGAGCCTCACAATGTTGCCACTTGCTGAGCGCGGCCTCACTGCTACCAGAGGTTTACGTTTGGGGGGGGGGGGGGGGCTGACAGTGGGAGGCTGTCAGCCGGGAAAGGCTCCGAACAATTCTGGACATCGCCGGCACCCATGTGCCACAGAAACCCCTGCTTCCCCCAGAGTTGCCGCTCACAGCGTGGCCTCACTGCTACCAGAGGAAGGGAGGGCGGGGGCTGAATGCAGAAGGAGAGGCACACCGGGCCGCCCGGCACGTGCCGTCCGCCCTGCCCTGTGCACGTACGTCTTGGGGTACGCAGCCGGATCGTAGTTGACGACCACATCCACGTCGGGGATGTCCATGCCCCTTGTGAGCGCGTCGGAAGCCACCAGCACGCGCGCCCGCCCCTCTCTGAACGCTGCCAGCCCCGCGCCGCCGCCGCGGCCGGCGGTTCGGCTGGAGTGCTCCGCGGCGGCGCCCTCAAAGCCAGGGCAGCAGCGCAACAGCGCGCACAGCCTGCGGCGGGGCCAGGTTTAGGGTTTAGGGTTCGCTCGGCCGGCCTTTCAGGGCAATTCCGCGCGTTCCCGTCCCCGAATCGGCCGAATGCAGGGTTTTTTTGGTTTAGGGTTTCGTTGGGCGAAACCGTGAACCCTAACAGAAACCCTACAGCCGGCCGAGTGCGTCAGCGAGCCGCCCGCGGGGCCCGCGCCATGGGAGGAGCTGCGTCTGCTGGTCGCCAAACTCCAGGATGGCTGAGATAGCTTCCGCGAGGCAGTGTTCCGGCTTTTCGAAACCCTATTCGGACCCTAGGCACGTGCCAGCGGCCCACCGGCGCGTGGCGACCAGCGAGCCGGTGAAGACGATCGCTTTCGCCACCCTCAGGTGCTGCAGCAGCGCCAGGAGCACGAGCGGCTTGTCGGCGGCGTTGCAGGCCAGCTTCCACTCGCGTAGCTGCGGCGGCACCTTGTACCTGCGCCAGCAATAGGGTTTAGGGTCCAGGAGTTCGGGTTTTGAGCGAATAAGGGTTTGCGTCGGCATGGGCCCGAAAGAAAGGAGCGGGCCGCTGCGGCCCTCTGCCTCGAGCTCGGCAGCAAGGTGGCAACAAAGTGAACAACCCTAAGCACTGAACACTCCCTGGCTTCCGTTTTTCGGCCCCAATCGATAACGGCAGCGAGCCTAACGAAGTCAGCAGGAGGAAATTCGGTGCCCCTGTTTCAATCGCTTGCCCATGGCACCTCTCAACCGCAATACGTGACAAATGGAGTTCATCCTCCAAAATGGGGGGGGCGGGGGGCAAGCCACTCCAGCCCGGTACCTATGAGGGCTGCCAGCAGCAAGAGTCCTGCCTGCAAACTGAAAGGGCAGAAAGGGCGGCCGCATTCTCTTGCCGTCCCTCTGAGATGACGGCTCCATTACCAGCCCCTGCTCCCTGAAGAGGGGGGGGGGGAGGGGTTGGGGTAAGATAATATCTTAGGGTTCCAGATTTGAAGCTCAGGGTCACCTGCGGGAGGCCAGCAGGGATATGTAGCGCGGCGCGTGCAGCGAGAGCCGCCCGATCTTGGCGGGATCCTGCGTCAGCGTGGCGGACACGACGACCTTGATGACTCGCGAGCCGGCCGGGGCGGCGTTACTCACGCCAGTCGCCGCCACCACGGCTGGCAGCCACTGCTGGTAGCCCTGCCGCAGCAGCCGGTCCGTCTCATCCACCACCTGCGGGCGCACTCTCGGTGTTTGGAGCGGCTTTGGGGGGGGGGGGGGGCGCGCGGGGGGGGGGGGGGGGCGGGGGGGGGGGGGGGGGGGGGCCGGGGGGGGGGGAGGGGGGGGGGTTGGGGGGGTTCCGAAGTGAAGGTTGCTGTCGCTTCACCGTCCGCTGGCAGCTGGGCTCTCGACGCGGCGGCCCAGCTCCAGCGAACAAGGCGCCCCTGCTGTCTTTTAACGAGCGAGAGCAGGCTAGGGCGCACTCCGGCGGCAGATGCGGCGCGGGCGCAGGCAGCGGGGCCCGGCCATGGCTGCCGCAGGAACGCGCGCCCCCTGGCTGCGGAAAAACTGGCCCGGAAGCTGCTTGGGTGGTGATGGTGGTGGTGGTGGGGTGGGGGGGGTCAGCCCGAACCCTCATTCAGGGATTTCAGGTTAGGGTGTAGGTTCTAGAGGGAGAAACCCTAGCCCCTAAGCCATAAACCTCTGGTACCCTATCCCCCGCACCCAGGCCAGGACCGCTCCCCAGCGAGTCGAGGCCGAACCCTGGCGGCGCCGCAGGCGCAGCTTTCTGATCAGGGCTCGATCGTTTCCCCCAGAAACCCTACACCCAAACCCTAGCACCATGACGTGTGCACGTCCGATGCCTGCAGGCCCATCGTGGCTCGCCGAAAGGTGGTTTGGAACCCTAAAACCCCTGAACCTGAAGCCCCGCCAGCCTTGCGCCAGGAATCGGAGCAAGGGCGAGGCTCCAGAGGCGCAGCTCTTGGATCAGGGGTTACTCTTAACCCTAGATACCCAACAGGGTTTCCAAGAACCGACCCTCAACCAACCCCTACACCGGACAAGTGCCCGCGGGCCAAGCGTGGCTTGCCAGAAGCTGGCTTGCGCCACTCCCTGGCAACCGAAACCCTACACCTTACCCTGAAGGTGCGCCCGCCAGCCTGGCGGCAGCTCACCAGGAAGCGGAGCGAGGCGAGGCTGAGGGTCGGCGGCTCAGCGGCTAGGTGGGCCATCAGGCGGCCGGGCGTTGCCACCAGCGCGGCCGGCGGCTGCTGCCGAAACGCCGCCGCCTCAGCTGCCAGCGGCAGGCGCGCGGCAGCCAGGCCGGTGCGAAGGCCCAGCGCCGGCGACAGCGAGCCCAGCACGCCCCACACCTGCCCCGCCGGGCGGCCAAGCGCGGCATGAGAACAGCGGGTCGACGCGACTGATTTCTTTTTGGCCGCGCCACGTGCGATTCGATGTTTCCGTTTTTCTGCTTTTTTCAAGAGTTCCAGTTTTCCATTTTTCCCGTTTCGGCGAAACCTGGTGTCGCCGCATTGCAGTTCTGACGCGGCGCTGAAGGGTGCGGGGAGGGGGTTGTCACTCTTTCCCGTTCTCCCCCCCCCCCCCCCCC
>BHFV01000146.1:25909-46094 GCA_003568905.1 Trebouxiophyceae sp. KSI-1 | reverse complement strand
ACAGCAGGGGCGCTGCAGGGACCCTTAGGCCCCTTGTTAGACCCTAAACCCTAAATGAGGCCCGGGCAGCCCAACAGCAGGGGCGCTGCAGGGACCCGGGTGGGCAGCGCAGGCCTCACAGGGGCGTAAAATTGTTAACGTTTTTTACTTTTTGAGTCGGAATTTGATTTTTTTTGCTTTATTTTTTAAATACTGATGCCCTTGATCTATTTGTCGGTCAACCTTCTTTGGAGCTTCGCTCCACAGACCCTCTCTAACCCTCTTCTGCTTTGGAGCTTGGCTCCACAGACTCCCTTCGGGCGTCAGACCGGGTACGGGAATATGCTGAAAGCCATATGAGGGAAAGTTTGACAGCTTTGCTGTTTGACTAAAAGAAGTAAACTCTTTATTGACACTTGAATATGAAAAATTTGCTCGAAGCCACTTTTTTATGGGTCGGCCGGCGCAGGCAAGTCGCAGCGCAAGTTCCTGCTGCTGGGCCGCCCTGGTGAGCCGGTCTCGGCCGCCATAGTGGAGGCTCGCAAGCTGGCGTACCTCTACCTCTCCACGCCGCCGTCGGCTGCCACCGGCACCCACAAGGCAGGCCCCCTCCTCCCTTCCTTTTCCCGGGCCCATGCGGCTGGCATGTCTGCCCCGCCGTGCGCCAGCAGGTGCGAGCTGAGGAGGCAGCTGCCTGAACCCTGCCTTCACTGACAGACATGAAAGCCAGGGCTTGGAATTAAACTGAGAGTGATGAGATGGTTGTTTCAAATGCGGTGAGGTGATTGTTTAAAGTTCGGACACAGATCGACTAGGTCGGTTCAGATGCAGTCAGTGCCAGTTCGATGCTTCCGCTGCAGCAAAATTGCGTTTCACATGGATTATCTGCGCAGACTGCCCCGCCGCAGCTGCCACCGCTCTGCCCTGCCCTAGGGTATGGGTTTAGGTTCAGGGTAGGGTAGCCGCCTTGCTGCGGCTGGCTGCTGCCACCTGACGCGAAGCCTGTCTGCTGCCCGGCAGATCGTCGAGATGGGCCTGTCGGAGGGCGGCCCTGGCGCCCTGGGTGCTGCCCTCGTGCCGCGGCCGGGCGGGTGCCGGCTGCTGGTGCTGACCGATAGCCAGCTGCTGTCGTGGGACATCGCCGCCTGAGCCCGCTCCTCCTCCATCAGCCGCCCGCCTTGCACTTGCAGCTGCTGTGCCGCTCGTTTGGAGACTTCTGCTGCAGCGTGAGTGTGTGGTCGAGATGCGGTGCGAGATGGGTGCATGATGTGTGTCGCAGTGTGCGGTCGAAAGCACATGTGAATGCGATGCATGACATCGCTGTGGGGACCAGCAGCTCTGGGCCCAGACGCAAGCTGTTGCCTTTCTGGTGTCCGTTCCCAGCCGAGCCCAAAGGAGCAGCACCGGGCGACCGCACACAGATCAGCTCGTCCGTCTGCAGCATTGGAAAGACAGTCAGCTGGCCCCTGCCTCGCAGCCGTCCTCTCCTCCTGAGATGCTGCCGCCGTCGCCGGCTTCCAAGTCGGCTGCCTCCTCTTCAGGAGAGCCAGCTCCCTCCAGAGCCGCCTCGCTCCCGCCGGCCTCTGAGCCGCCGCCCGGTTCCTTCGCGCGCTTGCGCTCCGGCACCGCCGCCTGCACAGCCTGGCCCCAGTCCCTGCAGGCCTGCGGGCGGGGCGAGGCAAGCCATCAGGCGAGGCCTTCAAAGCAGCTGGGATGCAGCCGCGGCCGAGGCGTCAGGACAAGCAGAAGGTCTGATGGCCTGCGGGCTGGTGCCTCCAGAGCAGCAGTGGCTCGGTCCCTCCCCCATCTCGCATGATTCATGGCAGGGCCCGCTCGGTGCCGCCGCAGCAAGTCGCATGATCATTTGCTGCTGCCATTTGCCGTCATCATCCGCACGAGCCGGCGCACGGGGCGCACGGCTGCTCTCTGCTCAAGAGCCGCGGCGGCAGCAGGGTGCCGCGCACGAGAGGGCGCCTCAAACAGTAGTAAACTTTTTTTACTAGTTATCTGCATGGATCGGATCTCACCAGCCACTGCACCAGGATGGCATAGACCTGGTTGACGGTCAGCACGCGCGTCCCGTCCAGCCGAACGTGGCTCTCCAGCGGCAGCCGCGCGGTCGCGACCCCCTGCGCCTCGGCCTTGGACTGGCACAGCCGCTTGTGGCGGTTGCGGTCGACCAGGCCGCCGATGACGTAGATCTTCTGCGGGTCCAAGGTTTCCAACGTGTTCTGCGAATCGGCCGACAGGTACACCTGCGAGCGAGGGTCTGGGAGTCTGGCTTTGGGGGGCTCCGCTGCTGGGCGCCTGAGAGCAGGCAAGACACCGACTGGCGCCGCAGCAACTGCTCAGTCGGCAGTGATTAGACACGCAGCAGCATCAGGAAGTGCGGCGCTCGGCCCCATGCAGCTGCAGCCTCCCGCTTGCACTCCGTGTGCTGGCAGTGGAGAGCAGTGGCAACAGGCTTGACTGCAAGAGGAGAGCAGTGGCAACAGGTGTGACTGCTCGAGTCCCCCCACCCCAGCACCAAGCCACACTCAGAGACAGAGTCTCGTAGACAAGGCTTCCTGCTTGCCAGCAGAGCCTCTCCCGTTTCCCCTGCAGCGGCAGGCGGCGCACCAAGTCCTGCTTGCGCCCGGCAAAGAGGTCGAGGTACGGCCGCTCGCTGAAGGTGGCCGCCCAGGAGCCGCAGCCGGCCGCGTGCCGCTGCAGCGCAGCCCGGATGCCTGGCGACAGGCCGGCCAGGTGCAGGTGGGCCGGCTGGGGGGCTCGGCAGTTGGCAGAGTAGCAGTAGGACAGCTGTTGGCACAGACTCCTGACCTGCGAGGCCGGGCGGCTGCTTATGGGCTGCTGATGAGGCACGCCAGCAGCGCTGGATTCGGCAATGAGCTGATCAGCTTGCGGGAGTGGCGGTTGGCTGGGTTAGGTGCAGGGTATGCCACTGCGGCGATGGCGCATTCAGGGACTGCTTGGTAGCAGGAGGCGGCATGCCGCAGCCGGCGGACAGGCGCACTGCAAAAGGGTGCTGTGGAATCTGCCTGTCTATGCAGGGCAGGAAAGCATGAAGAGCGCGCCTCCTTTTCGCTCATCTTGTCTTCGAACTCCAGGTCGATCACCAGCGCCTGGCCGTCCTGCAGCGCCGCCTGCAGGCGCGCCTTCTGCGCGGCCGCCGCCTCCTGCCGCTTCTGCGCGCAGCAGGCGCCGGCCTTGCAGTGAGGCGCTCGAACGGCTGGAGCGCCTGAACTTCCCCCTGCCCCTTACAAGCCAATGGCTGCTCAGCCAAAACGCTTCTTTGAAACTGACAGGGCAAGGGTGGCAACACCTCTCGCCGCAGCCGAGCCTCCTCCCGCAGCCGCGCCTGCTCCGCCTCGGGCAGTGCCTCCAGGAACGCGCGCGACTCCTCCCGCCGCCGAGCCGTCTCTGCTTTCCGGCTCTCCTTTTTGGCCACCTTTTTGCGCGCCGCGAGCTCCTTGCGCGCCTGCTCGCGCGCCAGACGCTTCTGCGCCTTCTTCGAGAGCGGCGCCGCCGGCGGCGCCGCCGGCTCGCCGCCTGCAGAGGCTGCAGGAATAGTACCATGTCAGCTTGCACAGCATGCCACCTCTCAGTTGACGGCCCGCAGTGGCTTTTGCAAGGCTGGTAGTATAAACAGCATTGCTATCGGCACTGTCACCTTCTGTGGCGCGATCTGCTTGCAATGGGGCCGCCTTCGGCTGAACATGCATGCCTTCAGAAGCCATCGTCGCCTGCTGCCCTCGAGTTTGCGCTAAACACCAACTAGTGGTGCGCCTCAAAATTACAGCGCCTCTTGTGCCGCTGCCCAGCGCCGGGCATGGCCTTGCACGCGGGTCGATGGCGGTGACGCGCGGCCGGAGCGGCGCGAACGCCAGGACTGGATATGTTGGCTGAAAGAGACCCCTCCTAGCTGGCTATGGGCACCTCTGCATTTAAGTTTGCGTCAGGGCGGTCAGGGTGAGAAACTTTTGGGAGTTGCCAGTTTGTGACTCGCACGTCAAGTCTTCTCCACATTCAGGCGCCTCCCGCGCATTTCGCATCGATAGCATCCATCCATGCCCAGCCAGCGTGGGTCCCCCGGCTCCACATTCTAACGCAAGTGCAAGGGCATGCGGGAATGTGTATCCAAGGATAGGTAACACTCCTGCGCCAGCCGTGCTGCCGCTGGCACAGCACGGCGGCTGTGTGGCGGAGCTCTAGTGGCAGCAAAACGATAGCGAGAGGATCCGACAGCTCCGCATCGGCAGCAATGTCCGGGAGAACGGCCGTGCTTGTCGCGCTGACGCAGCTGCGGGACGTGAGGATCCTTCCCTTCTGCAAAGTCTGTGTGTTGTGTTTCCCATTGCTGGCGCTGACTGTCCTTTTCGGCGTGCTAGGCCATCAAAGACCATCTGCCCAGGTCAGCGGGCGCTGCCCGCGAGCTGGCTGACGATGGCGCCGCTGCAATCGAGGCCGCGGCCACGAAAGTGGCCGCCAGCTTCAAACGACAAACGGGAGGTGGAGCGGGAGCCAGGGGAGAACAGGACGACTCGCACAACCAGCAGGTGCGCATCAGCCCAGAAGGGGGCGAGCAGCCCTCTGACACTGGTCTTGCATGCAAGGGCAAGCAAGACAGGGAGTCTTCCACTAAACTCCGCTGGCAATGGCTCCAGTCAACACTGTGCAAGTGAACTGGCCCGCAGGCAATGGAGGCGCTGAGGCTGGAGTCGCTGCATTGCCTGGCACGTGCGGCGCGTGCGGAGGTGTTGCCTCCGAAGAATACGTGGTGCTCCTTCCACGTGGCTGTGCAAAGCGCTTTCATTGTGGTCGCCATGTGGTCCTCCAGGCCAGCGCCGATGTCCACGGTCCCGCTCGGCGTCAAGGCAAGGCTCCACCGGCTCGCTGTTCAAGGGAACCCCAGCAGCTGTCTCGTCTGGGTCTGCACGTTGCCTTGAGCAGCCAGACACGAAGCAGGCAGCTGACAGGCCCTGGGTCACGGCCGCAGGGCACCGCTGTGAAGGAACTCGTGGTCTGGCCACTGGACGGCTGCGAAGAGGACGCCGCAGAGGTGCTGCTGGCCGCAGAGCGCTTCTGTGCCGTCCTGCTCGATGAAATGGGACGGCTGCCCAGCGATCCAGGTGGCCGCTTGTCGAGGTTCCTGCTTGGACGTGTGCTGGAAGACACCGGCGAAGTGATTGCCGGCCTCAGCTTCTGGCTGCACCGCCGTCAGGCACGCCCCCTCGCCCCCATCCTCCTCAAGACATTCACTGCCAGCAGAGCGGCGGGAGCTCCCGTCCAGCCAGGCTTGCCCCATCGAGTGACTGGAGGCATCGCATCATGCTGCTGGGGGCGGGTTGCTGCAGCCGCACGCGACGAAACATCGTTTCATGCTTCGAATTCCGCAGGTGCCTGTGGGGGATCCGGGAGCGCGGGCCAGGCTGCTCACGGACGTGTTCCAGACGACCGTGCTGAGCTTCCTGTCGGGTCCTGCCACCGCGCCGTTACCCCGGCCGGAGGTACTCCGGCAGGACGGCCTCCCTCAAAAACTGACCGACGCGCTGCAACTCCCGGGTGAGCCCGCGCAACAGCTGCAGATGCCCCAGCCCCCCTCCTGCGCCTGCTGCAGCAGCCGGAGCCTGCACGAGCGCCCGCTCTGACCTCACCCGATGCGGTTCGACGGGACGGTGGTTCGTGGGTGGCCTGCGAGGCGCAGCGGCTGCAAGAGGGCCCGCGCGCCCTGTGCCTCACAAGGTGCCGCCCGCGCTGCAGGCGTGCTGCTGGCAATGCACGGCGACGGCAGCGGCGGCAGGCCGCTGGCCGCCCTGCTGGAAGCGTGCACCAGCATATTGCAGGAAGTTTATCGGCAGTGCATCGATGAGCAAACCGTCAGCCCCGCCCTCTCAACAGTGCTGTGTGAGCCCTCATGCCCGCTTGCCACAACTTTCCTGTCCCTTTCTGTCGCCGAGATTGAGAGCTGCCCAATCAGCCGGTGCCTCTCGCTGCCGGCGCAGGGGCGTTGGGTCATGCATGCAGCGTGGCCCTGGCCGGCACGCCGCAGTGGGAGCTGGTGCAGCTGCAGGCGCTGCTGGACGCGTGGCAGCGCTCGCAGCAGCTCTTCATAGAACCGCTGCTCGAATCGCAACAGGACATGTCCCGAGTTGCAGAGAGCGTGCAGGATGCTGTGGCCAAGCTGCAGGCCGCCTGCCGGGAGCTGCAAGCCCAGGCTTATGCCCAGGCGCGCCGCAGCACCGCTCAGTGCTCTGCCAGCCTTGCTAGCACACCCATCATCCTTGGTTCATAGAGAATCTTTCCTCTCCCTGCCAGTCGCAACATGTACCGCCGCAAAGCATCATGCGGCTCAGCAGGAAGCTTCCTTCTTCTGTGGCTGCATTTCGCACATGCAGCCTCTGCAGCCAGGTTGCGGGTCGCGCAGGCGGAGGCTGAGGCAGACGCGGCCATGCGGGCGCTGCTGGCGGAGGAGGCGGGCACGGCCGAGGCGGCGGCCGCCAAGAAGGCCAGAAAGGCGCGCAAAAAGGCGCGGCAGCAGGCCAGGAAGGGTGGTGGTGTCAGCCAGAGGTGGGCCCCGAGTCGAACGGCAGCAAGGTCACAGGAGGCACAGGGAGGAACACACGCCGACTGTACAGGCTCCTCTGCCTGCAGGCAAGCTGGAGGCGAGGAGGCAGCTGAGGCAGAGGCAGGGACGACATCAGACATGCAGCTGCACAGCCTTGCGGCTGAGGGCGGAGGGCTCCCAGCTGGCAAGCCGGGCGCAGAGGGGCCGGACGGCGTGGCAGCTCAGCTGGGCAGTCTGGCTCTGGCTGCTGGGGTTGCACGGCCTGCCAGCGCCCTGCCTGGCAAAAGCTCGCCGGCAGGAGCCGCCGCCCACGCCGAGCAGCAGGCATGCAACACGGAGCGCACAGCCGCACAGGCCCAGCGGTGCGCCATTTGCGCCCTTTGAGCAGATGGAGAGGAGGAGGTCGTGCCGATGCCGAGATGAAACTTGCTGCGCAGGCCGTGGCAGGACATGAGGCGCCAGGAGCCGCCGCGGAGCCTTGGCAGCCTGCCGCCGGAGGCGCCAGCCGCCCACCCTGTGCTGTCTGCACCGCCATCTGGCGGCCTGCGCGCAGAGCTGGCGGAGCTGTGCACCTGCCCCATCACGCACGAGCTGCTGGTGGACCCTGTCATCGCGCCGGTGAGATCCTGCGGGCTGGCCTCGCATCCACAGCAGCGGCAGGCGGCTACTTACCACCCGGCTGGGTGCAGGACGGCTTCACGTACGAGCGGGCGGCCATCGAGGAGTGGGTGCGGCGGCGGGGTGTGAGCCCCATGACGGACGCGCCGCTGGCGCTGGCAGACCTGCAACCCAACCTGCTGGTCAGGCAGCTGCTGCGGGCGCGGCCGCTGCAGGAGCGCTAGCCGGAGCGGAGGATGCAGGAGTTTTGCCTGTGCTGGTCTTGTGTCTAGCTGATTGGTAAGCGCTGAGAAAGTGGTATTCGATTGTGAACATCACGGGCCTGTCCCTCTACTTTTCCCCTGGCATCTTGTCAGGCCAGGTGTTGTCGGCAAGCTCATGTCTCAGGCTGCAAATCCCCACTTTTTTGGCAAAGCTGTCTTGCATTGTTCTGGCATGCATCTTCTGCGCTGCCCTTGCAGCAAAGGCATGGGAAAACGGCGGACAGCGTGCACAGCTTGAGAAGTGGCAGCCGTTGCCAGCATTGTGCCAGAGGGCTGAGGGGGCTCGAAAGCTGCTGTTCGCCGAACGCCGGCACCGCTGCCAGCTGCCCCGGGCTGATCAGCTACGTCTGCAGCGCGTCTTCGGCTCTTTGGCATTCTCGCTTGAGCAATGAAAGAGCTGCAGGCAAGGTGCCCCCTTTTCCCATGCCAGTGCCACCGTGAAGGTACTTCAGCCGTCCTCCTGGCCGCCTTTGTCATCCCAATGAGGTAGCCACGGAGGAAGTAGCTCCGCAAGCTGGAGACAAAGACGAAGATTCTCCTGGCAGCTGTTATGAGCTCTGAGGGCCGTGCCAGGTTGTTCTGGCCCAATGTCCACTCTGGGCCCCTGCCGGGCTGCTACACGCCTGCACCAATCACCAATGGTGCTGTCTGAGATCAGCACCATTTTTCCGCTGGCACAGTGTGCCCGACTGGATGTCGACCCCCTGGGCCAGCCGAAAGAGGAGGGAGGAGTTTCGAGCCGCGATGGAGCGGTTGCGAGAGGTCAGTTCCTGACATTCTGCTAATGGCTGCTAGCGATGAGGTCTCCGCCGGCATCTTGCTCATTTTTACTGTCTCATGGGCGGCAGGTCATCAACAATGCACACATCCCCAACTCTCTCAAGGCCGCAGCTGCCCATGAGCTGACTGAAGACTGCATCACTGCCATCGACGTCGCTGCCGCTTCAGTCGTCATCGCCAGCGGGCAGGGCGGGGCAATATTAGAAGAAGAGGAAGGTTGTGAAGACGACTCGCTCGACCAGGTGCGAACCAGACCCCCGCAGGCATGACAATTTGCGGGATTGTCTGCAAGCCCTGGACTTTTCTGCATCCACTCCGCTAAATAGCCCAGGCACAACTCCTCGCGCAGGCGGGCCTGCTGGCGGAGCAGGCGCTGCGTGTCGATACGCTCCGGTGCCTGGCGCGTGTGCTGCACGCAAAGGGCCGCTGGGTGGTGTACATCATCAACGCGATGAATGCCTTTGTGGCCATATGCGCATGGCGCTGCGGGGGAATAGAAGTACTGCCATCCTTGGACGCACTTGACAGGGCAAGGCCCCCCGACTCGCCCATCGTCAAGGCTCCATCCTGCTTGCCGCCGGCTGTCCTGTCCACACGTCCATCTGGCACTCACGCGTCCTGTGCAGCCCATCGGGAGTAGCCCAGGGGAGGAATAAAACAGGCTGGCTGACGCGCCAAGCCTCGCTGCAGGGCTCCTATATGAAGAATCTCCCGCACTGCTCACTGGAGGGCATCCAAAATATCATAGCAGCCGTGCTGGTGGCCACTGAGCGCTTCTGTGCAGCCATTCTGCGCAACATGCAGCCGCCCAACAATATGGGGGTGAAGTTTGAAGCATATGCAATCGGGCTGGCAGCCAGCGGCTCTTTCATCGCGACCCTTTTCTGCTGGCTCCACATCTGGCAGGCGCGCCCACACCCCTACCCTCGCCTGCGCCTGCGGCAGAACGCCGAAGGCTTCCGCCAGCCCAGCTTGTTTCTGCGCGATTCTGCGGTCCCTCAAGGTGGCGAGCATCCCGCTGCCAGAGGCGGCTCCGGCTGCATGCGGCTGCGGCCTGCCTCTGGCAAAGCACTGCTGTGTCGCTGCAGCGGCGGTCACGTGGCTGCAGGCGTTGCCCACAAGCGGCTTGACTGCCAGGCGGGGGCTGGTCAAGCTCCTTGTGGACGCGTTCAGGACCAATCTCACGTGGCAGCTGTCACTCACAGCCGCCGACGCACCAGACGCGTTGTCAAACAGCCACTCTGGGCACCTCTTGGGCCTGAGGTCTGCCTTGCGCGTGCCAGGCAAGCCAGCTCTTCCCCGGCCGCCACAGCCTTTTGCACAGCCTCTGATTGCACCGGCATTGCCTTGTCAGCACGACCCTTGCGAGAGGGTGGCAGGCACTGCGAGGGCCGGGGCGGGCGGCCGGGGATGAGCGCCTCAGAAAGAAATCGGCGGCCGCGCTGCAGCCGCTCTGGTGATGCTGCACACTGACGACGGCTGGGGCAAGCCGCTGGCCGCTCTGCTGGACGCCTGCACAGAGGTGCTGAAGGAAGCTGGAAAAAAGATAACGGATCCGCAGGCGGTCATCCTTCCATCGGTCGTGGGTCAGGCCCCCTCCACCACTCTGCCTGCCGCCCGCCTTGTTGCGCGTCCAGGGCTACCGTGAGCTCCACCTGGGGCAGTGTTTGGGCAACTGTCGCGGTCACTAGGAGCACAGTCCGTTTTTGCATCGCACCCGGGGGGGGAGTTGGAAGTGGAGGCGCGGGTGGCACCGGCAAGTCGGCTTCCCTGCGTCGAGGCAAACGCCCCCCCCTCCCCCCCCCCCCAGATGGACAGCAAAAGTCGATGCTCGTTGTGACAGGGTCGCGAATGGATCGCAGGAGCTTACCTCACTCGATCAATAGACAGCGCTGCCTGCGCAGGTGGGGTGGCGGGGGCGTGCTGCCTGGCCCTGGCCGGCAAGCCGCAGTGGGAGCTGGCGCAGCTGCAGGCGCTGCTGGAGGCTTGGCAGCCCTTTCTCGGCCAGCCGCCGGACCTGCTGCGCCGCAGCCACGAGTGGGAGGCAATAGAGGCGAGCATGCGGGCGGCGGAGGCCGCGCTGCAGGCCGCCTGCCGGAAGCTGCAAGCCCAAGCCGATGCTCAGGCACGGCCCTCAGGGCCCCGCCTGCGCTGCACAGCTCGCCAGCCGCACCGCCGGCCTCGCTCGCTCACACCCACCGCTCTCGCAGAGGGGCCAGCACCAGGCTGTCCCGGAAAGGGAGGTGGCCTATTGCGATGCTGATGTCCACCCATCTTCGCATGCGCAGCTCAACAGGGAGCGTCCAACGCTCTGTCTGAGTGCGAATTCTAGCACGGCTCACCGGGCTGCTGGCGGCACAGGCGGACGCAGCGAAAGCGGCGGACGCGGCCATGCGGGCGCTGCTGGCGGAGGAGGCGGGCGCGGCAGAGGCGGCGGCCGCCAAGAAGGCCAAAAAGGCAAAGAAAAAGGCGCGGCAGCAGGCCAAGAAGGGCGGCGACGGCGGCGGCCTGAGGTGGGTGCCAATGGCACTAGCAAGGCAGCAGGATCACAGGGAGGAGCGTTGGCTGAGTGCACAGGGTTCCTCTGCCTGCAGGCAAGGTGCAGCTGGGGAGGAAGCCGTCGCAGCGGCAGGCCAGGCAGATGCGCAGCCGCGCAGCCCTGCAGGCGAGGGCAGGGAGGAGCCTGCCGGTGAGCCGGGTGAGTCAGGGAGGCTGGACGGCCTGGCAGCGCAGCTGGGCGGTCTGGCCATGGATGCTGGCGAGGCGCAGCTGGGCAGCCGCCCGCCTGACGACAGCCTGCCGGCAGCCGCCGTCCGCGCCGAGCAGCTGGTATCAGCGGGACAGCAGCAGGCCAGCGATGCTGTTGGGCACACAGCAGCCCGCACCCGGCCGCGGTGCGCCGCCCGGCGCCTGAGCGCCTTTTGCAGCCCTGCAAACGGAGCTGCTGCTTCGCACTCATGGCTGCGCCCCGCTGCGCAGGCCGCCGCAGGGCAGGAGGCGGCAGGAGCCGCCGCAGAGCTATGGCAGCGCGCAGCCGGACACGTCTGTCGCTTGCCCGACCCCACCGCATTCACTGCCGTCTGGCCGGCAGCGAGATGACCTGGCGGAGCTGTGCACCTGTCCCATCACGCACGAGCTGCTGGTGGACCCCGTCATCGCGCCGGTGAGACCCGGCCGGCTGACCATGCAGCCGCAGCAGCGGCAGGCAGCTGCTCACCGCCCCACTACTGCAGGACGGCTTCACGTACGAGCGGGCGGCCATCGAGGAGTGGGTGCGGCGCAAGGGTGTGAGCCCCATGACGGACGCGCCGCTGGCGCTGGCAGACCTGCAACCAAACCTGCTGGTCAGGCAGCTGCTGCGGGCGCGGCCGCTGCAGGAGCCCTCCTAGCAGGAGTGGAGTTTTGCTGCTCTTTACTGTGCTTGCTGCGCGCTGTCGAGCGCAAGGAATGTGCTTCCGGTTGGGGCATGACAACCTGATCGTCTGACTCTGAGCTTCAGCCTGCCATGCCAAAGCAGAAGGCTTTATGGCAGCAGGCCAGCTGCCAGCAGTTCCAATGCTTTGATCCTTCGCCTTGTGTTCAGCTGTGGGAGCTCCTCTCTCGGGACTGTCTTGCAGACAAATCGTGCATGCAATGCACCCAGCCGGCCACATGGTGCCCCGGCTGGCTGCCTGTATCCACCTTCGGACCCGCAGCTCGAGCCGGGGGAGTTGCTGGGGGACACTCACCAGCCCGCCTCTCCCATCCGGAAAAGGGGTTTGCGAGAGGCGGGCCAAAACTCAGTTTATGTGTTTCAAGCACCAAGCACCCACTCCAGCCGGCACAGAGCATCTCCCACACGCAACCGCACGCGCAGCCTGGTCCGATCTCGCGCCGGATTCCCTCCATCTCGCTTGTAACGCAAGACACACCTCCCCACTTGCGGCTGCCCGGCGGATCTCCCGGACTTTCAGCAGCAGCAATAAGCTTTGAGTGCGTGACTGAAGCCAAAGACACCGTGGCCTCCGAGGAAGTGACGTCCACCCGGCGGGATGCCGCTCCGCTCGGCTGGAGGAGGTTCCCAGACGGCCTTTTGCGCCGCACTGGAGCGGCTGCGAGACGTGAGGCGATCGGCATCTTGCCTCAGCCTGACTGGCAGGTCGCTGTAATCCACTTTTCCGCTGACTGTCAGGCTGCTGGCCGGTGGCAGACCATCAACGAGCACATTTCATCAGCTGAGAGCGCAGCTGCCCCCGAGCTGGCTGACGACGGCGCCGCCACCATCATCATGTCAGCTGCCCTGGATGTTAGCGGGATGGCGGAGAAGCAAAGTGGATGGGAAAGAGGAGCGGAGGTCGACCCAAACGATAAGGTGTGCAGCCCCTGCTGCGCAGGCGGCGGCGGACCCTTACAGTCGCCCTGCCTGCAGACATCTGACTCTCCTGCGTCACTTCAGCACGAGAAGCTCGTGCCGTTTGTCCGAAAGCAGATGGTGTCTGTGCAGGCGGCGGAGGCGCTGTGCACCGAGACGATGCTCTGCCTGGCGCTGAGCTGAGCCGGGTGCCGTATTCATTGATCGCGCAGGGTGCCTTCATGTTTATTTGTGAGTCGTATTCCAGGCCAGTGGAGCCCCATGCCTTCACCGACATCGAGGCAAGGTCCAGCGACTTTCCTCAACAGATGTGGATGAGGTTCAGCACCATATCAGGGGCTGTGGCCTGTATGGTTCGCATGTTCTCCAGTTTCCAAACACAAATCTGGAGGCTGACTGTTGCGGGTGCCTGATTGCCGCAGGAATTGCAGAGTTTCTTTGGGAGAGGCGTCCATGTGCCTGTTCTGGGCGGCATCCAGGGCATCGCAGCAGAGGTTCTGCTGGAGGCAGAGTGCTGCTGCGCAACTCTGCTAGAACATTTGACCGGCGACCCAGGAAAGGACGTAGCTTTTGTTCTTGGATTGGCGGCAGGCGGGAGAGTGGTGCTACACCTCTACTACTGGCTGCAATACTGGCAGGCTCGTCCCTTTTCCACCTAGATCTGAGGCGCCCACAGCGAAACGTCAGATGATCCTCAGCAGACCCCCCACCCCCAGCTGCCTGTAATCTCTGGTTTCACATGCCTCTTCTGCTCATGCAACCAAAGAAGTGTGGCTGCACCTGAGAAAAGGTGCCGATCTCATGGCTGCAGGCGCCCCTGGGCGGCCCGCAAGCCAAGCAGAAGCGGGCGCAACTCTTGGTGGACATGTTTCGGCATAGTCTACTGGGGAACCTGAAGCAATCTGTAGACGCGTGGGAAACGGAGTCAAGCAAGCTGCGAGAGAGTCTGAGGGTTGCATCGAACCTGCCAGGTATGCCGGCTCCTGAGTGGCTGCTACAGCACCTGTGCGCGCCAGCGGCTGGCCTGTGCAGACATGCTGGCAGGCACAACTTTTTATCGACCACCTGCACGTCTGTTGGACCAAAACGGAGTGCAGGCAGCAGCGCAGCATTGGCTGCACTGTGAGGAGGAGGCTGCCAGCAAGCCCTGCGCCTCATGTTTCCTGGCAGCCGCCCTGCAGTCTTGCTGGTGATGATGCACAGAGACGGCAGCTGCGGCAGGCCGCTGGTGGCTCTGCTAGAAGGCTGCATTGCCATCCTGCAACAAGCCAGAAGGCAGTGCAGGGATCCAAATGCCGTCGGCACTGCCCTGCTGCTGGTGCTGTGTGAGCCTCTTGTGCCCGCCGCCCACCCGTGTACAGAGGCTGGCAGGCTGCATATCATCTGTGAGACTGGCTGGCTTGTTGGAGGGGTTCGAGACAATAACCCTACGTCTCAGCCAGGGTGTGCTTGTGTGCAGTGCAAGGCAGCCCAGCAACAGCGCCGATGGCACCCGTTTTTTGGCACCGACTGCATCCTTTGGAACAACCAAAGTATGGGAAGTCACTTCAGAGCATTCAAGATCTTTGCAAACAAGTACAATAGTGCAAGTGTGCATATTTCAGCAGTAGAAGCGGCTCACTTATGCCGCTCTGCCTGCGTAGCGGTGGTGGCTCAGTCGTGCTGTCTTGCCCTGGCTGGCGTGCAACAGCTGGAGCTGGCGCAGCGGCAGAGGTTGCTGGAGGCGTGGCAGCCCTTTGTCGGCCGAGGGCCCGTCCCATTGCGCCGCTGCCAGGGGTGGCAAGAAGTCAGCGGCATCGTGCGGCCCGCAGTGGCCAAGTTGGAGGCTGCCTGTCAGGAGCTGCAAGCGCACCGAGCCGGTGCCCAGGCACGCCTTTCGACCATGCGTGTTGCCGTCAGTGCCGCCGACAGTGCTGCGCCAGCATCACTGGCATTGCACGCTCTTCAACACAAACAAGCCAGCAACAATCGCTGCCTCACATCCTGCGATAGGGGGGTGGGCGGGCGGGGGGAGCGGGGGCTTGGCTCACATATGGCAAGTATGTGGCTCAAGAGCAGCATTCGTGCTTTCAACCGAGCGCCCTCCTTCAGTTCAGCTCATGAGGCGGCTGCGTGCTGCCCAGGTGGATGCAGCGGCAGCAGCAGACGCGGCCATGCAGGCGCTGCTGGCGGAGGAGGCAGGCGAAGCCGAGGCCACTGCTGCTAGGAAAGCCAAAAAGGCGCAGAAGAGAGCGCGGCAACAGGCAAAGAAAGGCGGCGGCGGCGGCGGCCAGAGGTGGGCACACATGGCAGCAGCAAGTTGAAGAGAAGCACAGGGAGAAACAGATCAAGAAGCTGACTGCATGGGCTCCTCTGCCTGCAGGCAAGGCGCGGCTGGACGGGAGGCTGGCGCAGACGCTGGCAGTGAGACAGATCCACAGCTGCAGAGCCCTGCAGTCGAGGACAGGGAGCAGCAGCTGGCTGGCGAGCCAGACGCAGCGGGGCTGCATGGCTTGACAGCTCAGCTGGGCGGTCTGGCTGTGGCTGCTGAGAATGCACAGCCTTTCAGCGTCCTGCCTGGTGACAGCACGTCGGCAGCCGCCGCCCCCACTGAGGAGCCCACAGGACGGCAGCAGCCCATCGACGCGGGGCACTCAGCCGCCCGGGCCCGGCCGCGGTGCGTCACCTGGCACCGCTTCCTCTGGCAGCTCTGCAGACGAGGCTGCAGCATCCTCACCAAGGCTGCATCATTGCTGCGCAGGCCGCCCCAGGGCAGCAGGCGCCGGCAGGAGCCGCCGCAGAGCTCAGGAAGCGCTCAGCAGCCCGATGCGCCCGCCGCCGGCCTGCCCCCGCATGCGCAGCCACCTGGCGGGCAGCGCGTGGAGCTGCTCGAGCTGTGCACCTGCCCCATCACGCACGAGCTGCTGGTGGACCCCGTCATCGCGCCGGTGAGCCCTGCTGCCCCTTTCATTCCTGCAGGGACCATGGCGACCGCATGCTGAGCGCTCACAGCATTTCTGCAGGACGGCTTCACGTACGAGCGGGTGGCCATCGAGGAGTGGGTGCGGCGGCAGGGCGGGAGCCCCATGACGGACGCGCCGCTGGCGCTGGCAGACCTGCAACCCAACCTGCTGGTCAGGCAGCTGCTGCAAGCACGGCTTTTGGAGGAGCTCTAGCAGCTGTGTAGGGCAGGATCTTTGCAGCTGGTGTTTGCTGGCTGGAAAGTGGGTGCTGTTCTTGAGTTTCGAGTCCAGAGTGGAAAGCATAAGCACTTCTCATTGCAGCTTTCTGCTCATCGAAGTTTGTGCTCCCAGCACTGTAAGGCATGAGTGCCAGGCATGCGCTCGAGTGAGCGTGCTCCAGCCAACGAACGCGATGTCCCTCTCTGAGATCCGCCCAGGTCAGCATCTCCGCTCGCAACCGCCCCCCGGCAGCGCGTTTCGGAACTTGTCTAGTGTTCTGAGGGGATCGAATACCACCACTGCCACGCGCTGTGAGCCGTTTCCCCAAGCAAAGGCCAGAACGCAATGTCGAGCCA
Source organism: Trebouxiophyceae sp. KSI-1 (assembly GCA_003568905.1). Lineage (NCBI taxonomy): Eukaryota > Viridiplantae > Chlorophyta > Trebouxiophyceae > Trebouxiophyceae sp. KSI-1. The sequence goes on along the minus strand of BHFV01000146.1, from coordinate 30,021 downwards.
AACGACATGCGCCCCTGTCTGCAGGCCTTTTCCTCGGCAACCTGACGAGCCTGCGCCTGGTACATACCCATGGATTCACTCATGTGCTGGTATGCCCTCGTTCCAGTCGCATTCATCACGGTTTTTTGCCAAACGCAGGCTGCATGCTCGGTCTTGCATGCACAGGCTCTGTTTTCAGACAGCTGAACCGCCCTGCAGAGCGTGATGCGGGACGCGCCCGCGCTGAAGGACATGCACGCCGCCACGACGGCGGAGCAGCTGTGCATAGATGTGGCGGACGAGGAGTCGGAGGACCTGCTGGCACACTTTCCTGTGGCGCTCGCCTTCATCAGAGCCGCGCTGCCTGGCGGCAAGGTGCTGGTGCACTGCGTGGCGGGCGTCTCACGCAGCGCCACTGTGCGCCTCTCTCTCTCTCTCTCTCTCTCTCTCTCTCTCTCTCTCTCTCTCTCTCTCTCTCTCTCTCTCGCTCGCTCGGGCGGAAGAGCTGCAAGCCACAGCATCACCCCAACCCACAGCACCAGCCATCCTTTGGACACGTGCCCCACTTGCAAAGAGTCTACCTACCAAGTGGCAATCAGGAAGCGGCCACTGCTCGGAGCTTCAGCTGCCATGCTGCACAGTGGGAAGAGAAAGCACCTTGCCAGCCGGTTTCCCGCCAGCTGAGGCCCCTTCGTGCTCCGGCGCTCAGGTGGTGATGGCGCACCTGATGGCCGCGGAGGGCCTGAACGCGCACACGGCCTTCCGCTCGGTGCTGCGTCTGCGGCCGGTGGTGCAGCCGAACGAGGGCTTCATGGAGCAGCTGCGGGTGTGGGAGCAGATGGGCATGCGGCTGGATGTCGGCCACCCGTATGTCAGACTCAAGGCGCTCGAGGCGCTCACAGAGCAGCACTTTGAGGGAGGCGGCCTCGAGAAGGCCGCCCTGGCCGAGCCGGCGCTGCAGGAGGCGCAGGAGGCGAGCCGCGCCGCCTTGCCTCTGTCAACACTCGTGGCGGTGAAAATGGGTTGCTGGCTCGCAGGGGCTACGGCATGAAAACGTGCGTGCAGAGTCCGCCAGGGAGTTGCATGCCAGCAGCGTCTCTAGGCTAGCTTGTCTCTTGGATAGCCGTCCCGCCTGCTGCAGCAAACCGCCGCCGGGCCTCAGCAGGGCAGCTGGGCAGCCTGCCGGCTCCGTTGGTGCGTGGCCTGAGCCTGTGCGCCTGCGAATGCTGCCGCAGCGGACGCTCTTCCGCTGCCGCACATGCCGCCGAGTCGTCGCCACCGACGCCAACATCGCGCCCAGGCCGGAGCGGGCGCCAGGGAGCGGCGTGCCCCGCTTCAGCGGCAAGCGCCACTCGGCCGGCAAGGACGCAGGCGAGCCGGCCGCCGCTCCCGCCTCTTTTAGAAACCCCAGCCCTTTGCGCGTTTCAGTCGTTGTGGCGAATTTGCAGCCACACAATCAAGATCTGGAAAATCTGCTGCGACCTGGCACTCGACCATCAGGGCTGAGTCGCTGCTGACAGCTGGGATGTTGAGAACTGAAGGGACCAGATCAGTGGGAACGCTGCTGCCAAGCAGAATTGCTGTGTGGCAGCCAGTGCAGTGTGTCTAGCAGCCAGTCGGATGAGCAGGAGCGTGGCGCTGCAGGCGGCAGCGGGGAGAGCCAGGTGTGGGTTGAGCCGATGCAGTGGATGGAGGAGGTGGTGGCGGGCAACCTGCAAGGAAAGCTGTACTGCCCCGGGTGAGCAGCCGAGCCCTTTCCCTCGAAACGACGCACTCTCGGCTCATGCACTTGCTGATGGCACCTCTGGATGTTCTCACTTGCAACTCAACAGCAGCCTGATGCTTCCAGCATGTCCCCAAGCACTGGGAGCCTCAGCTTGTGACTTGGAGGCTCCTCCCTGGTTGTCTGCATGGCGGCTGCAGAGGGCCAGGAGGTGGAGCGGAAAAGGGGCATACGATGGGCCGCTTGGCTTCCACACTCGTATCAAGCGTTTGCTGCCATGGAACCTAACAACAACAGATGCCTCCAGCCCACAATTAAGCATCAGCTTGCGGCTGCCAGCCGGGTAGTACGACCGGAAGAGTCCTGCCGGGTCTTCTTAAGCAGCTAAGGCAGCTGAAGCTGAGGGAGGGGCCCGGTTGTGTGCAGGTGCAAGGCGCGGCTGGGCAGCTTCAACTGGGCCGGCATGCAGGACAGCCGCGGCGTGTGGGTCACGCCCGCCTTTGAGCTGCAGCGGGCGCGGCTGGATGAGGTGCCGCCGCAGACCGTGGCCACTCGAATACACCGGCCCATGCTGCAATGACGCCCCCTGAAAGCTTATCTGAACTCCTGCTCCTGCTCCCTGGACCTTGTTGCCTTGGAGAGAGGCGCCGAGCGCGGCAGGCGCTGGCGAATTTTGCCGTCCTGATGTGTGCGCTGTAGCCTGAGCTGTGCGAGAACTGCTGCTGTGTGCAAGTCAAATGCCAGCTTCCACGCGCAAGCTGCGGCCTTGGCGATGCTCGAGGGCGAGCTCTGGGGAGAGCTCCTCCAGCGCAAGCACAGGCACAGCTGCTGGTGTCTGACACAATGCAGGTCACATGCGGTTTGCAAGATGTGCACTCGCTTTGGGGTCAAATGGCTGGTGGCTGCTTTAATAATTCACATCAGGCTTCAGGCGCCCAAGCCCGAGCTACGCAGCTTGCGCAGCCGCAGCACGCTGTAGACCGGCCCTTGGCAGGGACATCCGACCCCACTGGCCCTGATTTCGCAGGACAGAGGGTAGGGTTCCGACGAACCGCGCCGGGGGACCTCGAATGGGTCACTCTCCCGCACTGTGTAATCCGCAGCAGAGTAACCGTCACTGCCCATGTCTGGCTGACCCTTGAAGTTGAACTTGCACTCGAGTCCCGGCTCACTGCCCCACGAGAGCTTGACATCCAGGGAAACAGTGTCCACGTCCGCCACCCTGGCCTCTAAAACGTAGACACCGGGCCAGACTCGCTGCAGACAGAAGCATGGGTAGGAGATGTCAGCGAATAACAGGTCTGATATGCTTGTTTGGCCGCGCAAAAGCAAGTGTCTGCTGGTTGCTTCCCGGCAATCGCGATGCCGCGTGGGTTTGATACCTCCGCCAGATAAAAAGATGGGCGAGGACCCTCACCTTGTCAGGAAGAGCCATCTCCCCCCACCATCGACTCAGGCTTTCAACGTCTGACTCGGGCACGCTGAAGAGTTCGGCGCTGGTAGCCACGATGGGCCTCTCCAGGCTCCAGTGCTTGCGCATCTCCGCGGGCAAGTCTGTCCTGCATTTGATGTAAGCGCTACTGTGCAAGCCACCTTCGGAGCTGTGAGCGCCCAGGAGCACAGGCACAGAGCATGGTGGATGGAGAGAGCAACACCACACAGGATTGTGGGTGTATGCTGAGAAGTAGCACACAGAAGCAGCCCAAGCAGTCGGGGGGCAGCCATTGCCCGCTCATCAGCCAGGCGACCCTGCCGACCAGGTGCCTAGCTGGTGGCAGAGCCAGAGCCAAAATCAAGAGTAAGTCATGCCTCCTTCACTGGCTGGCTGGACAGCAGGCAGCACCGGTGTCGATCTGCCGGCTTACCCGCCATCACCGATGACATCAGAGCCGAAGCGGGCAGTCGTCAGCTGGTGCCACCCTCTCGCATCCAGTATGGCCCGCAGCGCCTTGCACATCGCGCGGAAGGCGGCCAAGTCCTCGGCCGAGTCGAGGTGGCATGCAACTTTGAAGAGCAGTTCCTGAGGCAGGCCGCCCAGCGAGCTGCTGCTGCGCGCCATTGCGGCAGTCTCGTGCTGCCGAGAGAGCGGGGAAGGCAAAGAACTTTGCGGGTGCACTTTCAGACTCCATCAAATTTTCAATCCAAACAGTTGGTCCAGGCTTGGAGCTAGGCTGTGTTCCGTTCATTCGCTTCCCTCAGGTGTGGCCACGGCTCAGCTTAAAGATCAGGATGCGCTGCTGCTGGCTGCCCAGCGGCGGAGGCTGCGGCGGAAGGCGTTTTGAAGGAAGGGTTACAGCCCTTGCCAGCCTGTGCCAGGCTGATTGGGCAGCAACCAAGCTCACTTCCACGCATATCAAGCGGTGGGGTGGGGAATTGGGCGAGTGCCTCGAATACGAATGCTGCAAGCTGG